>JALJEE010000824.1:0-30275 GCA_023231475.1 Seison nebaliae
AAAAATTTTTCAAATTTTTTTGCACTATCTTTAAGAGCTTGAATAGGGCTATTTTGCGATATCCACCTTTACGAAAGATACTTCATAGGACAGAAGTTATGACCGGTTTTATAAAAACGTAAAAGTGTCCGATTACTTTAAATTCCTACTGTATATCTATACAATTGAAAATAGTATGAATATTAAACATATGCCCGCCTTAATTTTCTATTATTGTGCATAATAATATTTTATTGTGCTTTGTGTTGAATTGAAAATGAAACGTAAAGATTTCATTTCATTTACTGAATTAATAGAAATTACAAATTATGTCTTTCAAGTGTGGTTCAAATATCTGAAGGTGTCCCATTGTTAACTCTTTGACGACAATCAATTTTTTTCTTCGTTAAATTAGAGTTCTAGAGTCTAGAGTCTAGACTCTAGACATTTAAATGTTAAAATACACGATTTAGTTCTTCATCCGAAAAAATTGAAATATATTATCAACATCTTCGTTTAAATCATCTTATAGAAGAATTATTCGTCTAACATAAATAAAAAATTAAGATAATAAAATGTTATTTAAATAGAACTTTATTTCTACTGGAAATTAGATGGAATAATTGTGGGCAAAATAGTAGAACTTTAAAACTTTTAAATAACTTTTAAACTCATAAATATTGATGTTCATTTTATGATATTTGATATTATTTAAAAAAAATTTCTTTTTGAGAATTGACACATGATAGTTAAAGAAACCAAAGTAAGGGAAACTGAATCAGAATTATTATTTATAAAAAATTCTTTGTAAAGAAAAATGTTGTCGATTTTGATGATTGTCTATTAAAAAATGCAATAGAGAAAAAGATGAAAAAATGTTAAAAGGTTTTCTTTTCACTTAAAATTTTGTATTTCTCAAATCAAACACCAGCTTGCAAACGGCCAATTATAAATGATTTTTCATAGATAAATACCATTATTGAAAAAAGTAGAAAGATTAATATTATGTAAAATAATTGTGAATGAATGAATGACTAGAAATGATACTTCCAATTTTCAAATATAATTAATATATAATTTAATTTTCTAATTTTCTTACTCTTTAATTGGCGGATTGCAGAAGTCAGTCTTCAACAATTGGGTAACTAAAGATGTCAGTCCATGTGGTGTGGCATTGGCAACAGCAACTGGAATATCATCAATTTCACCCAAATAAATTGCTTCCAAAATATTCTGGAAAGTTAATGCTTCTTCTTTCGTCATTCCCATTTTTTTAACGAATTGGTTAATATTTTTGGTAACTAATCGAACAGTTTAGTAGAAGAATAATAATTAAATATAGTACCTGATAATTGAAATGCAATTTCCGTTATCGCATTCTTCGCATCGGCTGCAACTTTGTTCGCGACGTTCTCCCCAAACAAATCAACAAAAAATTCATTACCCCATTTCTTTAGTTGTTTACCCAAGAATTCTTGCATTAATGGACGAGCGGGTCGATTGGCTAAAGGAGAAGAGAATAATAAAATTATTTATTTAGAAAAGAAACCTGCAGTACAAGTTTGTTCATCCTCGTCAGAGTTATCTGGGCAATCGTTAGGCTTTTTGTCACATAGGAAAGCTAAAGAAATACATTTACCACTTCCTTTACATAAGAACGGTTCACTGGGATCGGAGCAGCCTAAAATGAAGACCCGGATAATGAAATAGTTTAAATTATAAAATAAATAACCTTGATTGTCAGCTTCCGTTAGGACGTGATGTTTAGAGTCGGGTGCAACTAATTGACGTTTAACAGCTTCCAAATTGTTTTTCTCTTCGATTTGTTTGTTTCGTAACCATTTTTTGAGAAGATTAAACGAAATTTTATTCTTCCCTGCTGTATATCCATAAGTATCGGCAATGAAAAGAGCCAAAAAGAAAAAGAAGAATATTTGACGACATGAAGATGACAACATAATGGCAAAAGAGAATCTGTTATTATTAGAAAATTGAATAACGTTATTATAAACGAATAAGGTGAAGACATAAATAAGTATATTAGAAGTTGAAATGTCCAAAGGGAATGGTGATGTATGCAACAGGATTAAAGATACGATGAAGAAGTTGGGGAAATAATTCACATGAGACAGAATAAAATGTTTGACAATGAATGAAAGAAAGGAAGTAAAATTGTTGGGATAAAACTTCTAATTTTAAAGCTATTTATAGTAGAATGGTGATTCTTGAGTTCGATTACAGATATTAGGCGAATATATTCAACTAAGTGCTCCTCAATCATTGATGGTATTTATACGAATGAAATATGGATATTGAGAGGAGAAACAACAAAAGTCTTGCATGCAAATAGCTTTTGGGTCTCTGACATTTCTCCTCTTATTGTCTTCCTCCCCTCTTTCTACATGTCATTTTCGATGGTTCTCTAGTAGTTTGAGTTGGTGGAATATTAACACTAAGTTACCAAACCTTGGATCAGGTAAGAAAGTAATCGAAATGATCCTTTTCAATAATATAAGGACCATTATGGCTTTTTTAAAGATGAAAATTTTCTAGTCGTAATTAGGAATTTCTGTTTCCTCCAATAATTGACTTCACAATCAAGAGGAGCATATTCGCCAATTTCGAAGAGAAGTAGAAGGACTGTTATGAAAAATAATAAAAACGATGTCTAATAATAATAATTTATCATATTAGTGAATAAAATTGCTTTGATAAACAGTCCACTAAATTTCAAAAATGATGACGTGTATCATGCAATTCTCTTTTGAAATGAACTACACATATTTGTTATCGATTTAAAAAAGGAAAACTTCACATCTCTCAACTGGGGTCATCGTTCGTTATAATAATAAGTTTTGGGAGAAATTTGCAATTTTCACTTGGATGAAGTTAGGGATATAAACATAGAAGTTTTATCGAAATAATTAGTATGGTGCTTCGTCATGTTCTTTCATAATCGATCGATAAATCTAGTTAATTGACGTCACTTAACGTCATGGTTAATGATGAAATAACTTAAAGTAGAAAATTAATATATGAATTAAGAATTGGAATGAAAACATAAATATTAACCGAAACCCACTTGCTATTCCGATATATGGTTCGTTCACCCCTCTTTTAATGCACGAAAAATTGATGATCAAATCATTCTCCGTTATTGTTCGACGATTGAATAGTATAAGAATTTGTAGGACACTTATATAAGGAACATTATAATCCTTGTTTGATGGTCCGATATTAAGTGTAGGCGGTAATTGAAATGTCATAATATCTTTGATATCATTGTTCTAATTATTAGTTTCCAATAATTGTTCCATTCGAATTTACAAAGAAATTATTGAAATTAAATCAAATAAAAAATTAGAACTTTAATAAGACAATCATCATTTTGAGTAACAGTAAATTCATATTCACTTTCCATTAAATTTTCACTAATTTTATAAGATCGAATAGGAGCAATATCCGTGATATGTAAGCAGTCCGTGTGAATTCCATTATCTTTGTTCAATATTAGTATGTGTCCTTTATTCTTCTTAACTTCATTTTGTGCAAATACTTCAGGTGTTGCTGTTCATTTGAATATATGGAAGAGATATGATATTATCCACAAATAATATGAAGTACGTTCAATAAAAATTATTCTAGTTCTACAATTTCTTTAAAAATCCAACCGATTAAGCTCATCTTCACAGTCATAGTGTTCACAGTACACTTCTCAACGAAAACTAAAATCATTAACATAATAATAAGTAAAAATATTGCATTGCTATTGAGAAAGAATAACATCGGTATTTTGGTTCATCACCTTGTACATTCAAAGCTTTTACCGTTTTATAATCGTACTCATCAAACACATCATATTTTATCTCTAAAATCAGTCCAAACAAAATTGTTTTGGAATGAGAATTTTTAACAAACAAAACTAAAAATTATAACCATCACAATTTGGTAATTCATTACTTTTATTTTTGCAGTTACAATGCTCGCTTATACAAACATGACCCGGGGCACAATGTTGCCCGTAACGATAACAATTAAATGACTTACTATAAATGTCGACTAAGGAGTCGTCAGTTCTCTTCTAAAATGGAGGGGAATGTCCTAACGAGAATTGTCAGGGTATTGGGTAATACGTAATAGGACCGTTACCAATGGTAGTTGTATGAGGAATATGACAAAAGAGAACATGTTGAAACTTTATTGGGAAGAAAGTCAAAACAAAATTTATATACAAAAAAATATAATCTGTTGAAGAGTACACGAGAGAAGATAACAAATAGAAATGGTTTACATAAACTTCTTGAAGAGAAGTGAATCGAAAAATGAAGTACCTTCTTCCAGGTATTAGCAGATGTAAAACTTCTCAGTATAAATCATTTGGAAGTAATGTAATAAAAAGAAGGTAGTAATGTGAAATATACTTAGCATCTCGAAGAGACAAACAGCGAGTTGGAGAAGATGATATGTTTATTTTAGAAAAAATATGTCCAATGCTCCAATATTCTTTTTTGTTGTATGTTTTCTTTCGATCGACGATTCTCCTTTTAATGATAGAGTGGAAATATTTCAATGAGGTTCGTATCGTCGCTTAAACTGAATATTTGTGTAGGTGTCAACATTTCGACTTCATCTGCAACAATCTCATTATGCGACGTTATCGTTATTGTATTAATGGTTTGGCACGTGTCCTCCGCAATAGCGACATCTTTTATCATTCTACTATTTTGGCGGGAGGTTATTTCCTTCCAATCGTCTTCTCTCAATTTCCTCTTATCATCTGACAACTTGTTTTCCTTAAATATCGAACTCGTCAATGCAATTTTATCATTTTCATCATTATTCACTTGATGTTGAGATAAATGAATATTAAAATTAAATTTATTACATGTTGACCAGTCGACCATTTCACCATTTCTATTCTGATTAGAATGATTTTTATGATTATCAAAATTAATATTGACATCTTCATTTCTCTTTTGATTAACATCATCACCATCAACATCACCATCATCATCATCATCATCAACATTATTATAGTTTTTCCGTATATAACGTTTTGCAGTACTAATACTTGAATAATCCTCATTTGAAACAATGTCGTTCGTCTGATGACAATACTCTTCTACATTATCATATTGATCACATTCATTTTCGTCGTTATCATTAATAATCTCATTTTCATCAATATCATTCTCATGATTTCGTTCTTTATTTTCATTTGTCAAATTGTTCATTATTTTCCCATCAATTTCGTTAGGTGTCAAATCGAATATTACATTAATATCCTTCCCCATCATGTACTCATCCGAAAGTTCCTCATAATGCATGATTCCTCGTCGAGTGATGGATGTTTGCTCTACATCCAACAGCAAACTGCTCTCACGAAATACGAGTAACCAACTACATATGCAATTGATGAATAAATCGTCGTCGATCGATGGATTAAATGCAACACGACAAATTTGAATATTTGTTGAAAAGATCATTCGTTGGAAGAAGGACCGCCAACCATCCTTTGTTATTCCCAAATTGTGCGACAAATTTAATGACGATAAATTTTCTAAAAATAATTTATGAAACCATTACGCATATTACGTGGAGATGAAGAGTTAACGTTTCTTTTCGTCATCAGATTCGACTGTTGCCAAGTAAATTAAATAAATTGATAAATCGGTAATCCGTAAATTGGATAAATTTAAATGTGACAATCGTGTTAGTTCAGTGGTGCAAATGGCTTTCGTTATTAAATCACATTCTTCATCACTTATCATAAAATTTCCATGTAAACTGATCAACATAAAATTTATTGGATTCTTCATTAAATTTTATAGTTTTCAGAATTGAAATAACTTTAAAGAATTCAAATTATTTAGTTGTTTTGAAATGAAAAATGATAATTCTTCTACTTCTTTTCTTCGAGTGATACTTCCATTAGTTAAAGATAATGCTTCAATACCTAATAACTGCACCATTTGAAGTAAATAATTAAATGAACTTTAATTCAACAAATAGAGTCATTCTACTAATTGAAGTAAGTAACTAACTCAATTGAGACGAAGAAACATTCATCAATATTTATCGATTTAATTTTCTGTCCGTTGATATTCAGACATTCTTCTTCAACTTCTTTTAATATTGAAATATCTATTCGTTTTTGAGCAATACCTATTGTATCATTTAAAACATCTGATGATTCTAACGTTGTCATGACAACCATCATAGATATCATTAACAGCCAAGTTCTTAAGTCAAATTAGAAAAGATATAAGAACAATTTTTTTTAATATTAATTTTATGTTTTTATAAATTTAATGATAATTCGAAATTAAAAATTTTATTTAGAATCATAATTAATACTATTGAAATATCGTACCTGAATTAATCATAATGTATCCCCCAATATTATTGTCTTATTATTCATATATCATTCTTGAATTAATCATAATGTCTCCCACAACAATATTGTCTCATATTCATAAAGATGATTACAAAAATATTTAGTAAATATTTAGACATACTTCATGGAATATGCGACTAACCATGGGAAATGACAAGACAGTTTTTTGCTTGAAATATTTGGAGTATATAAAAGTAATAATAAAATTGAAAAGTATAGAATGTTCTGTCTGAGCTTAATTATTAAATGACTTAACTTCGTTTGAATAACAAAACAAAACAATTATTTAGCATAAAAAAATTCGAAATTAACATCTGTGCTGTCAGTAAAATAATAAGAAACGAGCTTCTTATTTCAATACGATAATTGTTTCTTTTGATGTTCAGTCATTTCTATTCGTTTTCACATTAAATTATTAGTTATATATCGTCGTGTGTACGCAATATCGTGGAGTAAAATATCATTTCCAATTTCTATTTACCATTTGTATTTGGAGGACGCAAGTTTATTCAATTGAATTTTCATTTTTGGACCATAACAAGCAAAATAAAATGTCACGCGCATAATTCGTTGTCATTCAGTTTCCTTGAAAGTTATTCTTTTTATAAATTGTTTAAATAATCTCACAAATTTTTTCTATATCTTCAAATAAATTCGTATATTTTTCGATCGCTACTTGCAACGTACACTCCTCAACCTATTTACCTGTATGTTTTTACTACAATTTGAACATTTCTAATTTTGGACGATAATTCTTTTTGTTATTGGACGACAAGTAGATCATCACCGTGCATTTTTTGGATAATCAGCAGAATTTTACAAAAAAAAAGGAAAGAAAAAATAATTATTTTTCTCTCTTTATTTACTTCCATTTCCCTTTCATAATTTATTTTCTTTTTTTTTCTTCACCACAAAACGTTCATCGAAAAACATTTTCGAATACAAACGACAATTGAGTGAACATCCATATTTTTCCCATATTTATTTTTCGATTAAAATTGACAATCGAGTAAAGAGAAAAGAAGAAATCTCTTCTAATTTCTTTCAGGAATTGCTCGTCATCTTTATGAGACTACTTAAACTGTGGAGTTCAATTTCTTTTCTAATTTAGACAAATTTCATATTTTTGAATTTAAATTAATCGCAAAAACACCAAACGGAAAAGAAGAGGAAGCTTTTGGAAAAGAAGTTGCTGGATAAATCGTAAATAAGTGAAAGACATTTGATTTTCATTAAAAATCTATTGCAATTCATAAACTGTCGTTATGGTAAAAGAGGACGAAGATTGACAGACACAATTTGGACTAATCTGAGAATCGATTAAGTTTTAATTTTGAGAAAAATTTTCAGTGAAAGGAAGTGAATATCTCCAGTTTGTTTATTGGCAAAAAAAAGAATCAAAAAAAAAAAACTTTTCTGCGTCTCATCTAAAAAAGGGGAGAAGCATTTTTTTACAGAAAATAATTTGATGAGATCATCCGTCGTTGGATGAACGTTGCTCATCTGTTTTTCTATCCACCTGTTCATATTGATCATTAAAAAAAATCATCATCCATCGTCATATTTCTAATAAAAAAAATTAAATTGCTGTGTTTACTCCCATTTCATTGAATCGGTCGATTGTTTACTAAATAAATATTTATTGATTGATCGCACTGCATTTTAATTGCATTGGCTCGTATTAGTGAACCATCAACATGTCCGTCATTCATTACAAATTTAAATCGGATAAAGATTTCACTCATAAGATCACATTCGATGGGACCACATTAAATGTGGGAGAAATCAAACGAATCATTTTGGAAGAGAATGGAATCAATTCAAGAATATTTAATGTGGAAATACTTGGAGAAAAAGAATCAGGTTTTTCTTTTAATTTCCATCAATTTCACCATAATTTCTTGTTTGAACCACAGCTTTCAAATCTGATACATCAGTCGTTCCAAGAAATGATCGGATTATTGTCATTCGATTACCAGCTGGAGGATCAACAACATCGTTGAAACCGATCAAATCGTCAATACCAAATAAAAGACGAACAAATGAGAAAGAATCAATCGTTAATTCATTGTCACAACCAAATAAATCTTCTACCACGTCAAATAATGGACAATTGGCAACCGTGAAATTGGAACAAATGTCAATCGCTCCAGAGAAGATGGAAGAGACTCGAAATCATGTGGAAGTGAAGAAAGAGAAAATGGAGAGTGAAACAATTCACGTAGAATCATCGATGAAAACGAGTGAAATAGAATTTACGAATACTGAACCGTTGAATAAAGGAGAAGAAATTTCGAAAGATATTTTGGAGAAATTGAAGAAAGATGAAAATTTAAAGAAGGAAGTTGAGATGGCAGAGAATTTATCGAAAGAAGTGGGAATGATGTTAATTTTACATTACTTATTCTAATTTATTCTAATTGTTTAACTTTTATTATTTTCAGATATGGAACTTTCCAATCGAAATCGATACCATCATCATATATTTGCAAGAGATGTAATCAGCGTGGTCATCCGGTTGAGATGTGTCCAACTCATTTGGTTTTTACTATTTTTCAAATTTTCCATTTTGTTCTTTCGTTTCTGTCGATGGGGAATCATCGAATTGTTTCTTTCTCCATTTTGTTTCGAGGAATAAAAATTTATTTTCCCAAATTATTTTCATTCTCCATTCATTATGAACATCTTACAATAATAAAATTTAGAAAAAAAATTTCATTTTTATTTTTTAAAGAACTTTCATTATTCTGTTTATCCCATTTGTCATTTTCATAAAGTTGACAGTGAATATTTCTTGAATCATTCAAATATTTCTCCATTAACTTTCTTAAATTTTATCTTCTAATCTTCTGCTTTTTAAGGACGCCAATTTTCAAATAAACAAATGTCGAATGGCTAACGGAATTCCATCAGGATTTTTGGAGCCGACAGATGCCACAGATCCAAAAGCAATGAGAGCACCGGATGGATCGTTTGTTCGATTGAAAAAAGACGCGTTAGAGTTGAAATTGATATTTATTAATATAAAATATTTTTCTAGTGAAATGGAAAGAAGAAAACCGAAATTAGAACAACATCCATTGAATGATCAATTAGTGAATAGTGCAATAGCAATGAGATCGAAGAAGGAAGATGATGGAAATGTGAATAATAATAATGAGAAGGAAATGGATGAAGATAGTGTGATGAGAGAGAAAGAAGAACAAATTCCAGTCGAGTTACAATGTTATTTTTGTTCGGCTCTTTGTGAAGATGCTGTCGGTTTACCATGTTGTGATGAGATCCAATTCTGTTCACCATGTATCAATGAACATATTATTATGGATCCGACATGTCCCAAATGTAATATGTCGATTACACAAGATTCCATCATGAATTATACGTATGTGAGGAAACAAGTGAGGAAATATAAAGAAATGAAAAAGAATCGTCTCCATCGAAAACGAGAAGAAGAGATTTTGGAGGATGAGAAAGCCGTTAGTAATACTGGATCAATTGTTACTAATTTATTGACACGTCTTAATGAGGATGATGAGAATAATATGATTTCATCACCATCCAATTCAATAAATTCATCTGTTGAATCGATAGAGAAGAATATTAAAGAAGAACCAGAATATCGTAGATGTACATCACCATCCACAATTCCAACAACAACATCAGCTGTTCCTTCATCATTGATTTTCAATGAATTGATATCGACTATTGCTGATCCATTATGTTCTCCACAAACCACTAGTACTAGTGTAACGACAGCAAAAGAGACAGATAATACATCAAATCAAATCAAACCATCAACAATGACAACAACAACAACAAATGATGATCTAAATGTTGAGAATGTTGTACGATCAAATGGTTCGATGGAAGTGGACAATGATGGATGTTCGAAAAATATTCGAAGAAATTCGAATGTTATAGATAATTTGGTTGAAATCGATACTTCAAAACCACCACCATCCATGTCGATTCCTGGAAGTTTACCACAACCAAATAATTTTCATTTGATTCAACCTACCTTTCCTATTGGTCCTAATGCCATGATGTTGGCACATCAACATGCTCTCAATCCAATGATGATGATGCCTTCAATTCCACAACAAGGTGATTTAACTGCACAAACATTATTCCTTCAACAACAACAACATCAGTTACAGCACGGTGGTTGTCCTAATCCGTTTCAACATCCTCCTATGATCAATGATCATATTGGATCGGAAACGTTAACATCTCAACAAAATCAATTTAATGATTTTAAATTACCACTTATTGGGAGTAATGCACCGCTGAGTCGAAAACAATTCGAAGAATTAAAAGAACAACAAAATCGTCGTCGACATCATCGAGATTCGGAAGATTCAGAAAGTCGTAAACATCGTAGTCATCATAAGAAGTCGAAGAGTCATAAACATGAACGTCATCATCATCGATCTCATCGAAGGAAGGATCACCGAAAAAATTCCCGTCATCGACATCGATCAGGAGAAGGTTCAGATGATACTGAACTTCAAACTGATTCCATACGTCATCATGAAGTAGATTTAGTGGAGAAGAAGGAAGCACGACGACAAAGAAAAAAAAGAAATTCGGAAGTATCACCTTCAATCAATGGAACAAAACGACGTCGAAGTGATGATGATGAGGAACATGAGAAAAAAATTATAGAAAAACTGTTGCCTCATTCATCTAGTCATGGATCATCGAAAGAGAAAATGGGAACGAACAATAATGTTTCAGATGCAGAGAATTGCGAATCGAATGAAGGAGAAGAACATGAAAGTGTTTATAATCATTATTATGAATTCTATTTACAGTTTGTCATTTTTATTTTATATAATTATTATTTCTTTTTCTCTTTTTTTATATTAGACAATATAAAAAGGACTCCGTCGCCAAAGAGAAAGCTAAAACGAAGACGAAATCTTATTTTTCTGTTAGTTCCAACAATTTAATAATTTTATTAATTTAAAATATAATTTAAATTTCTAGAAAATCAATCGAAAGAAAATCAACTAATCGAGGTTGTTTCCTTCTACGAATAATGAGAAAGAACAAAATATTAATTCGGAAAAAGGAGTTAATCATATCCGGTATGACTTCAAAATGATGATTTATATTTTTGTATATATCGTGTTCCCGTCATTCATCACGAACCAATTCGATTATTTAAGAAGTTGAACAATTGTGAGACTTATTCTTTCTCTTACGAACACAGATTCTAATCAGTTTTAAGAATAAATAAAATAAAAATTATTTAGCAAATTTTCATGATTTCCCCAAATAATTTAGTTGAACAATAAATTTTTTCTTTGATTTTTATTTAAAATTTTATTTGCAAATTAAGATAAAAAAATTTTATAAATTTAAAATAAAAAATGAAACTAAATTCAATTGTTACCAGTAAATTGATATAATGAATGTTTAAATATTAGCAAATTAAGTAAAACATTTATTTCGAAGAAATGGTTGGAAAGCTTTTTTCAACTTCTTTTCATTTTGTGCTGAAATGAAGAGAACTTTCGTTACCTGGAAATTTGTCAATCTTCGTCGTTGATATTGCGGGAAATGGAATTGATAATCATTTTCCAAATATTTCGATGGGAAGAAATGATAGTAATGATGATAAGTGTTTCTCTCGTAAACAAGTTCATCTTCTGCTGTGATGGTTGGCGGCCGACTTCGTCGTGCCATCAGAAGATAGAGACCTCGACGTAATGGTATTTTCGAGTATTGATAACACGCTTTCCACGCTTTCGCCATATACTCATTCTCTACATCATCTTCTATCGTTTCCTTGTTCATATGTTCTTCAATATAATGTTGGGAGGGTCGTCGTAACCATTCGAGATTAATTCGACTTAATAACGAGTGAATGATACATTGACGTCGGCGCATTTCTATTGTTGACTTTGTAAGACGTCTATGACGATGACGTCTCCGTTGATAATGAAGAGATTTATGTCGCCACCCAGGACATAATATATATGGAAATAAATTTTCAGGTATACGAAATAGAGAAGCACCGACACTTTTTGGTTGCAACTTGACGGGATCAAATTTTTCGAAATTCAGTCCAACACGAAAGACTGTCACAAAATTAAAAAAAGAATGATGTGATCATTTTAGAAGGAATAGTAACTAGTAACTAACCTAAATCAGATTGACATAGATCATCTGTTATGTCTGTATGAGGAGAAAACTCTTGGAAAATGTGACAACCGTAAAGTTCCGATTTACTTACAATGTTCTCATAAGATCGACCGTTTGAATTTATACAAAATTCATTCGTCTCTCGACGACATTGGAATTCCTGTGGCCATCTACAAACAATCAGAAATATCATAAAGGAAACTTATAAAAAGAAAGAAACTGATCGGTGTGCATTTTTTGATCTATTTCATATTTACATTTGTTCTCGATATTCTTACAGAAATCAAAACATGGACCTACAGATAATGGAAATTTTAAAGAATTTTGTTTGTTAATTTCCAGATGAATATCTTCTTTAGTTTCAATACAAATCGGAGTGAATATCGAACAAATAAATATTTCGATGTCGGATGAACAATTTGTATCGATAATCCATTTCCACTTAGACAAATTTCTAGAAATCTGAAGAAATTTTGAAGGAGAATTATTGAGAAATTTACGTAACTTTATCCAATTGGTCTTGTTGCGAATGACTGTTGAGATTGACGGAGATCTCTGAGAAAAGATTATTACAGATTGGAAAATCTTTCTTATATTTCCACATAGGCAGACATTGAATATTCGTTTTTTTGTCGTTGACTGCTAAAATATGGAAAGAATTTTATAAAAATCGTCAAATATGAAAATCTTTTAAATTTTAATAAATCAACTTGTCTCAGTGAGAGTGAAGGAAACTGATAGAATTATGATACTTATAGAGTGCCGTAAGAAGAAATATCGAAAATTTCCCATTTGACTTGAAGTTCATATGAGAAGATGGAATTATGTTGGAAGAAGAATCATCGTTTTTTGCAATTGTAATTATGGAGAATTGATATACGTAGAGATGGAAGAGAATAGTAGATGGAGCAAAGTAGTGACTTGGAATGGAACGAATTTTAGGAGACAATTTATTCCCAATTGAATAACAATTGTCATTAGAATGATAATGTTTACATATCCATTATTATCGTCGATTCCGTTTCGTCTCTATCAATTTATTAGTTTATTCATATTTTCACCCAATTTTCTTTCTTCGTCTTCTTTTTCCTTCTTCCTTATTTTTCATTTAGTTATCGACAATTCGGATTGTTCTATGAATTATCTATTATCGATAATGCATCTCATCCACTTTATCTTTCATTTTCCTTCTTTCGGTATATTCATTTCGAGGTTCATTCTAAAATTAGTGTTCTGTAAGAATAAAGAACTGCCAATGGACCATAGACTCCTATTACTTCATATATTGGAATATTGCGTATTATAGAATGGAATTAGATATTGAATTTACACTAAAAAAATAAGAATTACTCGTTCATACGTTTATTAATGGATATGAAATGAATTTGACGTGATTATTGTGACCATTAAAAATAGTGACGATATATTGGAAGAAATAAATACTCTAACTTTTTTAAATGCATGAATTAAATGATGGAAACGATGATGATAATCTAGAAAGACAGAGAGCAACTCCATGACAATTATTTAGCGATATCCATAAAAATCGTTTAACCGATTAGGTAACGACTAGACGTATCTTGACTAAATTGTGTAGGCAGTGAACTCTCTATGTTTCATCGACATTCGGGAGGAGAATTTGAAAGAAAAATGAAAAACAGTTACTCGGAATATCGAATCGATCGACATTCTCTTGTAATTTATAGAGGAAGCAAGTGAATACCGGTATCAATTGAAATCGATACCAACGTATGTTCATCGAAATATGTTTCATTTATTTATATAGATTCCTTATATGAAACGATTCTCTCCTATGTGGATTTTATGTGACTGACAATACGGCAATCAAAATCAGACAGAGACGACAAACAAATGAGACGGGAAAGGAGTTTACAATAATTTATTCGTTGTTCATCCTCCCCATTCGTCCCAAAACTGCTGTCAGTTCTTCGAGGAGAGTTACCTTCTTCCTAATTTTATCGATATTATTAAATAAATTTTCATCTTCATCGATTTTTTTCGACAGTGATTCGTATTTCATGAAATTAATTCAGAATTATTCAATTTCCATATTAATTTGGAATAAGAGAAATTTTCTTTTTCTTCGTCTGAAACTGAGAGAATAAGAATGCGAACCATAAGAGAAAGAAGAAGAAGAGGGTGTTGGAACGAATAATAATGAATAATCAACACTGATTGGGCGTCATTTAAATAGAGAATGACGAGACTTCGTTTCATCAAATACAAGTGAGGACAATTCGATTATTTGCTACCATCGTCACATTTGACATTCTAAAAAGAAGTAAAAAGTAGAAAGTAACGTAGAAATGAAGGAATTGTGAAGAATGTAAACTTGTCCACTTTGATTTAGTGTGAGAGTTGGAACTGTGTCGTCGAACGGACATAGTACAATAATTCTGAGTGATTCCATCACTTGTTATAAATGTTAAATATAACTTGTTAAATGATTCCATGTTCCATCTATGTTGTTCGACGACTTCATATATATATATTCCGATGACGACAATTGAGAAACTTGGTATAATGATATTCCATTCCGGTGGAAATTTTACAATTTTTCCCATGATTTTGTAGATCGTTCTCCTCTAAACTTATATGAATTGTTTGTCATGTTGTCATGTGGGCAAATGACGAATTAGTTTTAACGCTTCCTTTATATATATTCACTCACATATAAGATGGCACTTGAACACATTCCGCTTGTATATTTGTAAACATTTGAACTCCCAAAAGAAACTTTTTTCTTATCATATATATGTATCATGAATAATTTGAGTTTTCCAAGCTGTGTTAAATTTTGCGTTAGAACTGTTAATCTAACAAGTTCACTTCTTCACAAACTTTACAGATTTGATATGCTAACGATCCATTTGAAGAGTATAACTGATTATAACCAGTAATTTCGTTTCTATTTTCTTTTAGTAAATTGACAGAGTGTACATTTACAATTTGCTTTCTTTCATTATTCCATACGATGTTTTCGTCCTCTTTATTCGACTCACTATTATCCACTATAGCTTTCTTCTCCGATCTCCAATTTCATTGAAACTTTTTCCTTCAGGTTTACGTCGTGAAGAGATTCAATCAAATCAAGTGGATTGCCGTGAACGTTGAAAATATTTGAGAGACATAAATGATGAATAGATGAGAGAAGATGAGAGAAAATAATGAAGATTATGAATGAATAGAGAATATGAAAAATTTGGGAATAATTCGAAATTATTTATGAGAGATCGCTTCCTCTCATTTGCATTGTCAACATGAGAGATCAACTTATCAGATGTTTATTCAAAGTATGAACGCATCTTAATATATTGTTGAGAGTCGATCGGATCTTCATGAATGTATCGAATAAGAAATTTGTTAAGAATTTCATTCAAATTGCAACTAACATAACTTATAAATTATATTCTGACAAGAATGTTTTCTGGTATTAAATTATGATTCTAACAAAAATATTTCATATTGGCAACTCAAATCAACTGACAACTCTATAATTTTTGACTATGAAATTGAAATTTATAGTTCTTTTATTCATGCTGCTGCTCCAATCGGACATCTACGCATTACGACAGTTTCTTTTGATATGATTATATTCAATGGAACTCATATGAAAGTTATAGTTAAAAAATGAACTTAATTTCGTATCTTCTAATTTTGCGATTAACCATTAAAAAATGTCATTGAAAAAAACCTTTTTAAATATTAGGAAACGAATAAATTTAAAACTAAAATTTGCATTATAAATTTTCGAAAATAGAGAATATTTAACGAAAGCGGTTTAACAACTAATTTGTCCGATTTGATGATTTAAGATTAGTCTTTTCTGACATACATAATTAAGTGGCAGAAACATAACGAAATAAACTTAATTGTCGTTAACATATTATTTCTGCATTGCAATTATAAGAATAATGTGAAATATTTGTTTTAAAATCAAGTTTATGAAACTGCTGATATTCAATTATCAAGACACGAAGAAGAATCAATAGTATTGAGCATATTATGAATGGGGGACAGACAATTCGGAGACTCGACAATTGGTAGACGTGCCAATTCGGAGATGCGACAATTCGGAGACCGACAATTCGGAGACCATTTTTAATATTGTAGTGAATAGTGTAACAAGATGGTAATTTTTCTTGTTAAAAATATTACTTACGATATGTTAGTACGATCCCTTTTAATACATACGATCCCTTTTTTAATAGGTTAAATGGGGGTGCAAAAATTGTTAAATTAAATGCAAATTTGACAATACTAGATTACAATTCAGCTTTTATTTTTGAAAACACAACTCCTACATCACAATGCTTCCGAATAGTGGGTCTCCGAATTGTCGCGTCTCCGAATTGTCTGTCTTCGAATTGTCTGTCGTTCATTATGAATATGCAAATTCGAAATATTGCAATAAATTTTCTCCGGAAAGATCTTTAACAGATGGCAAGTAATTCTTGTTGATAATTTGAGAAGTTCTGATAGAAGTAATAGTTGGAAAGTTACAAATAATAATTTTCATTTAAGAGGAAACTGATGAAACCGACGAAGAAGATAGTAGGCAAGTTCAAAATAGGTGGAAGTTCTTTTACAAAGAAGAAAATAGAAAAACTGAGCGAATAAGTTTTGTATGTTTTAACGGAACTATTTAACAATAATAATATTTAAAAGATTACTTCGATTAATTAATAAAGAAAGTTTTATCTCATTTCTTCAATGAGAGTTTAATGGAGAGACGAGAGAGAAGCTGAGCAGAAGTGAAGAAAGAAGAGGGATTGGTTTAGAATCAGATTTGATATTATTTGAATAAATAGAATGAGAATATCATAAAATATTGAAAGTTAATGTGAATGAGAAAAGGGAGATGATAATGAATAGACTGGAAAGTTGATAGAAAAGTTTAATTGAAAAAAAAATGAAAGAATAATACTGTTCAATTTTGGGTAAATCAACTGTATAATTGGTAGTAGGTTTCGCGTAGGATTTGTTCCATCTATTACGTATTGTGATATTAGACGAATAAACTCCAATATATATATATATATATATAGATAAATATATAATAAACAGTTAACGAGTGAGTAAATGATGAATAAATTTGATTTATGACAAATTATTAATTGAAAGTTGAAAATTGAATTGTTATAATTCGTGAAAGAAAATAATTAAAATTTTATCTGATTTCATATGATTTATTCACTTCGTTGACAACCTAATCAGTTCCATGGAATGTTCAATGAAATGAACATCGTTTACTCAAAGTGAATGCTTCATAATGACTATCCATCATTTCATCATTCTTTGGAAATGGATTGGAACTGTTTTGAAAAAATTTCCTATTATCCCCATCTGCCAGTTGTCTGGCGTTATGTTCATCGATATTCTTATTCTGATCGATATTGTTCAATTTCTTTTCAATCTCTTTCAATTGAACATTTCGATCAGGAACACCGTTGTCACTGTTAGTACTTTGATATTTGGGAGATTCAGAATGGTCGTCGTGATCTGTCATCTGCTTCCAATCATGATATCGTTTTGGAACGGGTGATATATATTTGGTCGTACTTTGATCATTAAGTGATTGCATCTTGTCACGATTAATCGTTAATGCTGCAATGTCAGTTTCTAATGATATTTCTCTTACGTCGGGTTTTGGTGGAATCGATTTGTTATTCGTTGAAATCGGATCAGTTTGTTTTAGTGCGGAAAGTGAATTTTTTACGAAACGTTTCGGATAAAAATTAAAATGATATTTCTTAAATGAATTTCTTCGATCATTATTATTCTTATTAGCTGGTGCGACGGATGATGTTGATGAGGAAATAGAGGATGTCGAAGAAATTAATAAATTATTCTTTGTCGGAGAATCATTTGAATTATCTATGGACATCTTTTGCGGATTAGCACTCATCGTCGACGGATTATAAGACAAATTTGGTTGATAAGAATATTGAGATGTCGTTGAGGTTGGTAATGAATGTTCTTGTTGTTGTTGTTGTTGTTGTTGGTTGGGTGTCTGATAATAATAATGATGATTATATCTTGGCATATTATTCTCATTCAATGATCGTTGATTATATGAATTATATTGAAGAGGATATTGAGAATTAGATATGGTGTTTGCAACTGCTGAACCTGCAACAATAGTTGAACTAGTTTGTGGTAAAATTGTTGAAGAAGAAGAAGAAGATGATGATGGAGCACGAGGATCATATGAATGAAATCTAGTTTGTTGACGATGTTGTTGCTGTTGTTGTTGTTGGGGGTAATTAGAACTATGATAATACTGTAAATCATTTTCACTGTATAAATTCGATTGTTGATTTGATGTATCTTGAGGATTATAATTTTTCATATAATTATTATTTGATGAATATGTGAAATTATCAGTTGGAAGTGTTGTAGCTACTGTTGATTGTTGTTGTGCAATACTTCTATCAGCTCCCTGTTGTTGTTGTTGTTGTTGTTGTTGATTATAATAATTATTAGTATTATTATCATTCGTTATCACTTTTCGCCCATATGTCGATTGTCCTTTCGATCGTTGATTTCCATAATTTGATGGTGAATCCGTCGTTGTTGTTATTGTTGATGGTGGTGGTTGTTGATAATAATACTGATTATTTGATGATGATCCTCGATCATACGGTTTTTGTCTTTGTCCACCATATGAGAAAGATGAATTCGATGTTGTTGTCGTTGTTGGGAGTGGTGGTGATGGTGTATTTGTCGTTGTTGAATAATCATAATTATTATAATATTTCTGTCGTCCAGATTCCTTTTGAAGATTCGATTTCTTTTGTCGCGAAATTGGCGCTGGATAATTTGTATCATGGCGTTGTTGTTGTTGTTGTGGTGGTGGTGGTGGTGGTTGTACCGAAGCAATTGGATTATTGCTATCACCACCAGTTGAAGGAGTTGGAAGAGGTGAATAAGGAGAATATACATTGGAATGCTGTGGATGTTGATTATGATAGCGACCCAATGTCGGATAGACGGATGTATCTCTAGCCAATTCTTCCATCATTGGAATTAGATCTCGTAACTCCGTATCATTCGGATCATCGAACCATGACCGACATTGAATCGCGTTCTCTGGTTGAAACATGAACGACGCTGGTGAGTTATCAAGAATGATGACTTGATTGATATCACGTCCCAATTTGGTGAGATCCTTAACGAAATTTCCATTGTGCATTACACATGCTTCTCGGAATAATCGTTTTCTAAATACTTTCCATTTGTCAATAAAATCTGCTACTGGATCTGCATACTAAAAAATCAAATATCAAAAAAAATCAAAATGTTTAACAAAATACGAACTTTAGCTAGACTAGCAGTGAAGAGGACACATTCGAACAATTCACCTACACGTCTTAAGAACTCATCGACATGGGGCCTCTTGAGTACATAAACTTGATTCATTTGACCATCGATATCAACCGACACGATTAAGTCAGCATTTGTCACCGGCTAAAATTATTTAATTTTCAATTAGAGAAATTATTTGAAAAATAAAATATTTTAATTTCATAAAAATTCTTATTTAATTAAATAAATAATTAACTTTAAAAGAACTGTGTACGAGTGTCTCATCGAGATCGATGATCAGACATTTCTTCCCGTCGTCTTCCCTCGACAATTTGGGTAATAATGATTTCGTCGCCTTCGAAATGAGAAAAAAAGAAAATAGTTTTGATAGTCGATTTGACAAATGGGTTGGAATCATAAAATTGAATTGAGATCAGATAAAAAGAATTGAAATAAAATTAAAATAAATTTATCAGAAGCAAATCCCGGATCGATGAAGCGAAAAACTTGTTTTTTGTGAAATACAAAGAACAATCGAATAAAATCGAATGGGATAAAAATGGTATTTTCAAAATTATCTATTAGCAACTTCCTCCTCCCAATTTTAACAGATTGATAAAAGCAGAAGAATAGAATGAATTGAGATAAAACAAAACAGTTTTAATGAAAGAAAAAGAGAATCAACTAATTCAACTACTTCCAAAATGATGTGGTGACAAATGATTGTTGTAGCGCAAACGATAAATCAGCCAGATCATGTGCCTAAATTCGTTTTTCTTCTTTGATGATTCGTTTCATGAAACTTATTTCATCATTAAAAAATTTAACTATTTTCTATCAAATCAACAAATCATAATGAAGAGGCAATCGATTGATTAATGAGTCAACTTCAAATCTCACACAATCAAACGACAATAGAAAAGGCGATTAAATAAGTGTAAGACGAATTGTGTATAAAAATTGAATGATGATAGTTACAGATGAATTATCTGACTCCATCGAATATGATGAAAATGAAGTCGATAAATCATTTTTTTAAAAGAAGAAATCAATCTTACATCTTCCCATTGATCTTTCATAAAAATATTCAAATTGCCATCATTCCGATATTTCCGTTTTTCTTTTTTGAGATTAATTTGTAATGTCGAACAATGATCTATAATGGATGTCGTATTATTCGTAGTAATTGGTGAGGTGGTTATTTCTGTTGTGGAAGAGACGATGATATTTGATGGACGTTTTATTATCGAATTATCTAAATCACAACTTCTGGTACGATAGAAATAAGGATTGGATGTTGAATTGGAAGTGACTGATGGTTTTAATAAATTGATCATTCTCTTTCGAAGAACATTCAAAAAGAATCGATAAGTCTTCCCAACCGTTTGTTCTCCGTCAATGTTACTGATGTTATCGAAAGAAATAGCCGTTCGACTTCTTTGTCGAATAGTATTAGTATTATCTACACTCTTTCCCGATGTATCTAGCAGACTGTCATGATCATCATTGTTATTACAAAATTTATTCTTCTCATTCTTATGTCTATTCACATCAACATCAATATTGACCGTTTCTTCTGATTTGGTCCGATCTCTTCCAATTTTATCATTATTAGCAATAGTCGATTTCTCCACGTTTCTTAATGCTACCATGGACGAGAGAGGTGATGTTACTATGGATGATGATGATGTTATTGAAGGAACAGTTGTCCTATTACATTTTAGTGAATGGCCTCTGTAAGATGGAATAGTGCCAATTGAAGGACGATCAATAATGACAGAATGTGTCATCTGATTTTTCATTGTATTTCTTTCAAAATTCTCTTTCATTTCTTCACTGGAAGAATTAATAGGAGAGTGGAGTAGTGATTGGTTCTTCCGAGTCCGATCACCGATCATTCTTTCGACTGACACACACGAATGTTCATCCTTCTCTTCCAATTGTTTCTTCTGTCCACTACTAGTCCCATACTATATTCCAAATTGACATAACATTTCCATATTTATATCAAAATAAACAAAACAGATTTATTCTTCGGTCGATAACATTATGGAAGAGAACATTGATTCTTTCCTTTCTCCTTCACACAACAATTTTTTATAAAATTTTATTTTAATATTTTTAATTCTTTTTCCTCTTCCTTTTTATTCTACGTCTTTTTTGCAAGAGAAACAACAACAGAAACAGACCGTTGAGAATTAAGAAAGAATTAAAGAGAAAAATTGTCAATTCAGCCAAGTTTCTTCACTTAATAAAAAGATGATTGTCGGTCTCTTATTCGACTGGCACGAGCAGTTACATTCCTCTCGAAAAGGTCATTAGAAAAATGAGAATCGTATTAAATTTCACGTTTCAATAAAGAAATTTTAATGAGAAAAGGAAAACAAATTAATTTTTCTTCAACGTTTTCTAAAAGTTTTTTTTTGCTCTCAATCAACACATAGATGTTTGGAGACTGAAGAAAGTTCATCTTTCTTATACTTTTCAAGGCGAAAGAACGAGTAGGAAATGAGGAGGAGGAGAAACTTTTTATTTATGTTTCGAATTTCCATCTTTACTTCCACCCAAAATACCTTTAATTCATTTTCTTTTTATTGTTTTACAAACAGAGCAGTTTTCCTGGAGGAAATCTGCATCTATTGAACTGCAAACGGGATTCCTTATTCAATTCAAATTCTTTTCTCTCTTATCTTGTAAATTGTTTCTTATTCACGAACTATCCTCTCACGGCAAACACAAACATCGATGTTCGAAAAGATTGTTCTTTAATCAAATTCAAGTTTTATTCCCTGATCGTTACCGATGTTGATGTTGGACGGTGATTGTGGCATAGAGCATAATTAGTATTCAGTTTATACTTCATAAACTAAACGAATTTGCATATAATCATCGATGTGTTCAACTTCGTTTCATTTTTTCTCTTTCGACAATTCATCAAAAGGAAAGAAGAAAAGAATTTCTTCAAATGGACAAAGGAAGAATAGTCCACAATCCTTCAACTACAGCGAGTTACACTTTCCAACAACACCAAACTCAACAAGACCTTGTGTTAGATTTATCTTATTCTAATGATGCTATCTATTCTAATTAACATTCTGAAATAAATTGCAGAACTTTATTCTATTAAACATGTTTCTCCTCCTCATCTCTGACATCTGCTAACTCATCCAACATTTTTCTTTTGTTTCACCGTTCTTGACTGATAATAAGTGTTCCTACTGACAGAGAATGACTCTTCCTACTAATAAAGGTTAATCTTCATATTGATCTTCAATTATTTCTGAAGAATTTTCAATATTTACATGATAATAAATGTTGGAAATTTTTCTCCTGGCACTCACTAGAGCAATTTTTCGGTTGAATAATACAAAATCATTTCTTTTGAATAATGCTTCTAAAGAAGCGAACGAGGAAAAGAAAGGAAATGAAATTCTTTCAATCTGTTATATCTTCCTCCATTTAATCATAATCTTTTAATAAAATATGGAAACTAACTTCATCAGTTGGTGTTGATAATTGAGTATCATCCACTCCAATTGGTAATCCATCGATTATAATGGGTCGATCAAAAATTGAATCTCTTGATTCATGTTTACCGTTAGGAGATGAGCCTTGCCCACTCCCACCGGGTGGTGGAATTAGACAGCATAAGAAAGAATTAAATAATCCGGGTGAATGGATGTCATTCGATGGATGATCTTGGTGAACTGTCTGGTACTTCTTTGTTCGATTTCCATTCTTCGGCATTTTTAGTCGATGGAAATGTTAAGAAGATTATTCTTCTTCTCCACCTTCCACCTCAACAATAAGACGATTCTTCTATAAATTGAGAAAGGATTGTTGATATATTTCGCATTACCCAAATGAATGTGTCGAATCGCAAAAATTAGAGTAAAATATTCTTTCCTTTTTAGAAAATTACCAAGCAAATATAAGGTCTCACTGGCGAAAGAAGAAATGCACTCTTTTACATAAATATCTGATAATAAAAGGAAATATTAAAAGTTAATTAATTCTCGTACTATTTCCTTTGATGATGTAATAGAAGATTGTTAGTGAAAAATCTAAAATTGTCTTTTTCTTAATAAAATTCACAAGTAGAAGATTAGTTATGTCAACTTTCGAATAATATCGTGGAAGGAGGAAATTCAACAAATAATAAATGAACATTTATTTATTTATCAGTTAATTGTTTAGAACTGGATTCTTTTTAAACTTTATAATTCAAGTTCTATTTCGAATCAAATGCGAATATTTTATCTTTATCTCCCGTCGATCTAATCTGAATTTCGATGAAATTTTCAATTTTTTCCAAACATAAAACATTTAGCTATCTAAATCTATATTCTAAATATTATTATTTTTCTTTTCTTCTCGACAACTTTACGTTATTGGTATGCAGATTTCTCTGTTTACATTCTGATCATGAAAGAGGAGAGACATTGAAACAGATATTCTTTACACCGATTCTTACGATCAGCCACATTCACGAATATTAATATCGATTCTTAAGAGACACTTCTTAGTCATTGTAGTCTCAAATTCATTTTAAATGGAAAAGAAAATTTAGTGTTTCGTCTATTCCAAGGTGAAAATGGTGACGGGATTCTTTTGATATAGAAATCAATTCAATTCTGTACCATATTTCCGTTTCAATCCCATTAATAATGTCTTCTTTAATTTAATTATTTTTAAATAGATTCCTAAACAACTTCTCTCTCGGAAATGAAGCGAAGAAGACTCTTGAACAATTTCTCTCTAATTCTAAATTTGTCTCCTTACCTCACTAACAGATCAACTACTTGAAAAGGACAAAAATTTTTAAGTGGAAACATCCAGAAAAGGTAAATTACATAATCGTTAAACTTTTCTATTTTAGTTGTGCCGATTGTGTGTAAATGGCAAAGTGTCGAATCGTAGAGGTCAAACGAAGAGTAACTTATTATTTATCTGTCACGTTTGTCATTTAATCGTTTAACGACCATGTGCAAACGACAAAGTTGACTAACATCCAATTGAGAAAGAAGAATATTTTCGTTCAGTTGTCCTTCTTTTTACGTCATACAAACCAAACATATATGTCTCAAGTAAAATGTTAAATTACCTTACAAATTAGCGCATTGGTTGCGATTAAGTAGAAAAATGAGGATGCCTGGACGGTAGTGGGAAGGTGAGTTGACTTTTAATTAATTTTACAGTAGACCTGTTACTTTCGACGACTCCCATTTCCAAAAGTTATATTTTCTGCTGGAATGATTACATAGGAATGGAAGGATAATGTTTTTTGGGAAAATATGAGGCAAATGAAGAGCGACAAAGCACGGTAGAAGATTAAGGAAAGATAATAGAATTCATTCGAATCCACCAAAACATATGGAGGGAAAGGCTTCTTCCTTCCAACTGTTTGACATGAAATGAAATGTTTATTCATGCACTCTCCCACTCACTCTTCTCCCATTGAGAGTTAGGTAAGGAATACAAAAAATTATATTAAATAATATGACGAAGTTTTATTACATATCTCCTTCTAAAATAAATAGAGAAAAATTGTTTAGATGGGGAAAAATAGAAATATTTTCTTCCCCACACAGTATAATCGCACGTTTTCCGTTTCGTCTATATAATACTAGTCGTCTCGTTTCAAGGATGTTGCCGGATGGAAGCCTCACATTTGAATGGGAACTCTACCAATACTTACTTCACACTTTCTCTTTGAATGAAAGAATTGAAGCGCATCAATCTACTCTTCATTCTTCCTTTTTCCTTTAACGATAATTCAATGAACATTGTAGTAGTCATAACGATGAGTGGGAAATATTATTAACAGAAATGATGAAACCATTCTTTTACAGACAGTCATTATAAAATAAGGAAACTAATGATTGAGAGTTTCGCTCAATTCTCCTTATCATCCTCTCCCCTTCCCGCATGATAATAGAGAGCCCTCTATTTTTAATTTAACGAAAAAATATCTAGTTTACCACACAAACTCTCAGTAAGCATGCTTACTGAGAGTCGAATTGGTTCACAGTCGAATAAATACATGACTAACTTCCTTTGCTAAAATTTCAGAACGATGTATCACGATCAATTAATTTCATCTTCCTCCTACTACTATATCTGTCATTATCATTAAATTCTATTTTACATTTCTCTAATCGTTCAAATAGAAAAAACCGCCTGTTAACCAATAAGAAATTCGAACATTAATTTAATTCAATATACATTTATCTACAATACCAATGATTTTAAATAAACTGAATTGTAATCAGATATTATTCTCTTTGACTATTATTTCTATTACTATTTCATATATATCGAAGTAAACTTTCTATCAGTGGATTGTTAGTTAAGAAAAAGTAACGATTATAGAAAGTTTCTTTTCTTTTCCTTTTACGGTTATTCCTAAAAAAATACACGATGAATGCAGATAAATAATGGACAATTGTGCCTTATCGTCGATTCTATAATTTACCTTAATAAGCCGTGTTAGATTTTATTTTGGTTCGGAATAAGGAACATATTTTTGTTTGAAACAACCTATTTGCTAGAGTATGGTTAGAATTTAAATATCATGTTAACCGAAAAATGGTAACCTAATAGGAAAATTCAAGTGAAATTGAATCATTAAATCAGGCTTCTAAACTCTATCTCGAAATCTCAATTACCAAAAAATTATTTTATTATAATAGTTAACTTTATTCAAATCATATGTATTACTTAATTTAAACAGATTCACCTAATGGTAGTTGAACCTTGTTTTAATTTAATAAAATAGAATTAATTTTCCAAAGTGTTCAGTGCAAAAGTATAAAAATAAAACTTATTTGATAGTTTGACAACTAACAAGGAAGTTACAATTAAATCTATAAAAAAAACAGTCGCGTGAAATGAAATGAAAGAGTCCTCATTACATTATGGAATAACCGTTCATTTAACCATAGAAATTTCTACGTAGTTCTTTCCTATATAAAAAGTGCTTTATATTTTCGCGCATTTTTTAGTAGAAAAAATTCATTCCGTTACTTAATGAGAGATGAAATAAAAATATATTTATTGAACGACATTCTTTTTGGAAAATTTATTTATTGCCGCTTATTTCCTTAATCAAACTTCGAAATAATTATCAGAATGAATTTATGGACTAAAAATAATTCTGTGACTTTGGAGGATCTTTTAAGAAAAGAATCGAAAAAGATAAGTGCAAACCGAATTATTAATAATAATGCCGCTGAAAATGATACTACTATATCTAATCCAATAACAACGGCAAATCGATTTCAATCTGTTCCATTCATAGAAGTGAATAAAATACATAAACCATTTTGTCAAATGAATATGGAACAAACGGAAATAATCGATGAATTATTTCAAATGACAGGAACAACAGAAGGGATAAACGGAAATAATTTTCTCGCTGAGAAATTTCGACGTAAGAATTCTCAATTACATAATCGTTTACTTGTGGCACTATTACCATTTTCCGCATTTCGTAAACTTTATTTTAGTTGCTCTCCAATATTGGCCGATTCACTGATGATAGAAATGGATGAGAAATCGTCATCTTATGATATCAATTCGTTAAGGTCGTATTTCAATTTCGAAATATTTGTACCGTTCGTTAATTTACGAGTAGCTTCCAGTCGCATTAATCTTTTACCTCAATATGAAAAAATGTGTAAACTCTTATGTGCCTTCGGAGTTTATGCGATTGAATTCTATAATTTAGATTATCTAACTTATTTGTGGCGTAAGTGGGAAGATTCAAACAACAGAACATTCTTACACGAGTTAATTGACAACGATTTATTACTAAATCCGAAAATTCGTTCCCTGTGGCGGAAGAATTTATTATCAGGTCCACTTCAAGATATTAACGACCAAGGATTTGATTATTATGTTAATAAATGGATGACGATGATAATTAATCATTCTATCACAGTTGATCATGTAAAGTGCCAATCCTTCATCCATGCTCTTATAAAATCGTTAATAAAATCGATTAATACTCAATCGCGTTATTTTGAATTTGATCAAGAAATGCTTAAAAGACGAATAGTAGAAGGAACTAAGGCAACCAAATTGGTTGAAAACAAAAATCGTGAATCCAATTTGTCCACCGAAAATAATACAAAATCGGAGACTTTATAAAAAAAAACTTATTTTAATTTTGAGATTAAAGAAAACATTAAGAGAAAAGACAATTTTTCTTATAACATTTAATAATAATTTAATACACGTCATTTATCTACGCGATTCGATATTGGTGGTAACAATTTCTTGTCATGTTCAAAATAAACTTCGGGAATAAACTTTGTAATTTTATGTTTGTTCATCATTTTCGCTTTAAGTTCCTCATCACGATATGAATTGATTTTTGATTGAACATTTGAATGTTGGTTATGTTTGAGTACTACTATATCTTGTCTGTTTCGAGGTTGGAATTTTGAACGGTGCATTCGTAAAATTTGTGTCCTTGTTTGTCGAGATAACAAATCCTTATGAGAAGATTTTAAACTTTTCATTTGTTCATCTATCTGAATAGCAATTTTAGTCTGTTTTTCTCTCCAAGCAGCGCCGTAACGTTGTTCTATCAATGCAGAAAAATCGGTTTCCGGCCATGGTGGTCTTCCAAATACCATATCAGGAATGGAACTCTTTTTACTCTTTTTAGGATCTCGGATTTCAAATTTGTGAAAAATTCTCCTTATTCTCATATTATTGGATGCCGTTGTAGCTTGGTGTTTTATAGCAATTCTATTATACTTACTAGAAGGAATTGGAAATTTTTTTGGTTTGTCCAATTTTTCTAAATTCGTATAGACTAAAGCTTCAGCTACTCCACCTCCATAGTAGTTCACCGGTTTGCCGTAAGTATACTCAATATGCGGTAAGTTATTCGCACTACGTAGTGATTTTCCTAAGCGGGGCAATCGTAAGACTTCATTTCGTAACATTGATTCTCGTTTATTTCCCAGATTTCCTGTCTTTGTATATTCGAAACGTTTGTCCACCACTACTGGCTTCGCGACAACTTCCATTTCATCATCGTTATCAAGCACATCTTCCAAGACGCCCATGTTTGGATTAACTTAGAAAGTGAAATTTATCTTAAAAATGAAGATTATCTACTTTTAAACAATAAATATAAGAAATTCTATTGTTTGAAATATATCAATTTTAAATAATTCACGAGATTTGCGTTAGTTATTAATTCCGTCTTGCATTTATATGAAGTATAGTATATGTAACTATTGATGTAAATAAATCATAAATAGAAATAGAAAAAGATTAGATATTCTAGGAATTACGACCGATTTTAATTTTTGAAACACAATCAAAAAATTTCAATTTTTGGTAGATTTTCTGATTTATACCTTGATCTAGGGGTTTTCGTTAAAAAACAATGTTCAATGGAAAGTTGTTAGTAATGAGTCCAAATTGTAACTCGAAAAAATGCATGACCATCAAATACACACATATAATAAAATAATATTGTGTAAAAATCTGATCCTATCGAACATTATTTGTCCGTTTAAAAACAATATCAAAAAATATTTAAAAACAGGATTCCGCATATATCTTACCAACCGTGGATGGGCAAGTGGGCATACAAAAGGCATACAATTTGTAAATTATGTATTCTTGAAAAATAAACGTATAGGCCTTTGGAACGATTCTGAACATGATAGCGTTTTTAAAATTTCAATTTTCGAATTTGTAAAAAATTCAGTTTAAAAAACTTTTCGAAAAATTTTAGGTTTAACTTACATAGTAGTTTAACTTCAAATTAGTTTAACTTTTGTTAGTAGGATTACATAAAAAATTCGTTTAAGGATTCGATAACGTTTAAGGCCGATTTAAACCATTAGTTCAAGACCGACCTCAAAGTTCTTAAACAAATTCTTAAATTTTTTTTATATTACTTGCGAAAAATGGCAAAGTAAAATATTCTTCATTGCCACTTCAAGAGCGATGTGAATCAATTAAGTTCGCAGTTATATAATAATGAAAATAGTTTTTCCAGGATCGATTGAAGTTCTGAATGATTTCATTGGCAATGTTCGTAAATATTTTCTAGTAAATGAGAACCAATTAAATAAGTCGGACAAATTTCTTCTTTGTCCATTTGAAGAAGATATGGAACTTGACAATATGGAAGAAGAATTACTTTGTGAAGTAATGAAATTTCGGTCTAATAAATTTCATAAAGAACGCTTCAAGAATCTAGGAACTTTTTGCACCCCCTATGAACTTTTTGCACCCTTTTTTGAAAAAGTGCTGGATAGGTATTTTTTGCACCCCTCTTTTTTTAATCTATTTTAAACGTATGAGTGGGATTAACTGTACAAAAGACAGTTTTTTGTTTTTTCCTTCTAAAGTAATTAGATATTTTTATATTTGATAAATGAATAAGTAA
>JALJEE010000524.1:0-37189 GCA_023231475.1 Seison nebaliae
CTGTATTTGTCCTAAATTCAAACGTTTGTTTAAGTGAAGATAAAAAATGAATCGTGAAAAGAAAGATAAGTCAGCAAGAAAGACGATAAGTGAAAAACGTGATCTTTTTCTTGTAAGCCTCCTTTTTCAATCTATATTTTCCATGTAAGTGAATTCGCGACAACAACGACCACCACGACAACCACAACCACCACCAAGACAACCACGACAACCACCACCACCACAACAACCACAACAACCACCACAACCACAACAACCACAACAACAACAACAACAACAACAACAACCACAATAATAACAAATACAACCACAACAATATCGCCATTAAAAATGATAATGATGGAAGAAGGATTAGATGGACTTAATGTTGTCAGTGATTCATCAGAAAATGATATTGATGATGAACCTGATCTATCTGAATTATATAAATTTAGAAAAACCATTTTTTCCCATGCATTATTTGGCATCACTTCTGTCGATGGAAGAGTATTCAAATTAATGAATCAAACCGGAACATTTACAAAACATGGTAAAGTCAATAATTTCAGGGTACTTGACGTTAACGATTGTAAAGATATAATAACATTTTTCACTGGTCAAAAATTAATGATAGGTTTGATAAAAAATGGTAAAGTTCAATTAATAAGCGATTTATTCACTCGCGCCGTTTCAGCAAAAATGGCATACCAATCAAGACAAAAAACAATTTATTATTTCGCCGAAGACAATTTTTTGCATGCGATAGTGTTGAACACGAATAAATTTGAAACGCCCATAATAGTTTCGAAAGAAATACCTGATATTAAACAATTCAAAATTACTTCTAACAAGTTAATTTTATTAAATTTTTCATTCATCAATTTTTATTCTAAATTCTTATATTTAATAGTGAAATGTACGGATTAAACTTAAATGGAATGTTATTTCACTTCAATGATAATAAAAATTTGATTACAATAGACACACAGGAGCCTAACTATACATCATTTATTTCCAATGATTATATTATGAGAAATGATGGTCAAATCATGGATCTGATCGGAAAACAACCTTTTTCTCTCATGAACCATAAACGTAGTACATTAATTGATTGTTGGAAGACATCGGTGCAATATGAATGCATCGATTCAAACTGGACAATTTTTGGTGAAAAAACACTTTCTCCACTCTTACATTCGTCATTTGCTGTTCCATTGATAAGTATTTACGGAATTCATCGCAACATAATTCCAAAAAATGAAAAACGAGAAGAATATATCGAAACTTCTACAACATCTTTACCATTGTCGAACAATGAAATTCCTGAAACGAAAAACGAAACAGAAATTGATCGATCTTCTTTCAATATAACGAAGAGTGAAGCGCCATGGAAAACGAGTGAAGAAACGGAATTCGAAGAAATAGAGAAACCAGAAAGAATGTCGAAAACATCTTTAATTTGTGCCATCGTCGTACCAATCGTGGCAATTATCATAATTGTGGCAATTTTGATAAAGAAATGTTGGAGATGATCTGGACATTCGGAAAATATATCCAGACCATTTTTTAACGTTTAAAAGAATATTTTTTATTTCGTTTTAAAATTTTTCTCATTTAATTTGAAAAGAAAAAAAGTTATTAATTCCGAAATTTCTTTCTTCAAATTGTTGTTTCGATGGATGTGAGTGATTCCAACGAATTCTGTTTGACAGACATCCTATTAAACTTTTCTTGCATATCATCGAATACGAAAGTGACAGGTCGACGTGTCTTTACCGTCAATTCTTCCAAATACCGACGACTATAAAGTTCTTCTTGAATAAAACAGGATTCATGAGAAGAAGTAGTAATACTACGTCTCTTTTTCTTTCTATCTAAAGAGAGTCGTTCAAGTAGATCAGTTAAGAGAGGAGGGGCTGGTGGACTATCACCATTCATTCGTTTATCTTCCATATATGGAAGTGATTCTTTTTTTCTTTCATTTCTCTCCTCCTTACGAAAGATATCTAATTTCATCGAATCGATAAGATGTCGCAGACAAATAACATTACGAGGACGAAATATTTCTGGTTGATTTCTTTTTTGCCATATTTCTGATTTTTCGATTCGTTCATATGCCCCATGTTTTTCTTTGTAAGCTTCTAATTGAGCTGCGTTCGCTGCCCATATCATTGCAGGTACATCATTGATAAATCGCTCGCGATATTTCGCTTCGAACTCTTCAATTTTATTAGTCATTGAAATTAACAATTTTCTTATTGGAAATATGTCTTTAAAAAAAAAAGAGAAATACTTTATGAAATTAAGAGAATATTGGAATGAATTAAAGAGAATGAAGAGAACGGGGAAAAGATATGGAGAATAAACAATTTGAGAAATGTTAAAAAAAGGAAAATTTGAATGAGCGATCTTTCTTCTTTGTGCAAAGATAAAAATAAATATATTGTTTGAAAATCTCATTTAACGGACGTGTAATTTTTTAACGGAAAGAACTTCATATTTTATAGAATCATTTATAGATGACGTCAACAAAGAGAAATGAATGGAAGAATTAGATGGAGTAGAGATGAATGCAAAAGGAGATATAAAAAAAGAATGCCGTGTATAAAAAAATTTATGTATATCTCAAGTGAACATCGAGTGAACGGAATTAACTACGAGAAAAGTGGGATGTAAGTTAATGCAAGAACGACTTGTCGGTTACCTAAAACAAAACTTTATTTCTTTCTTTTATTTTTCTCCAAAAATTCCTTTCCTATTCAATCTGTTACTTCACATTTCTTCCATCATCCAACTTTACTATTCGACTATCTATCTCCACATTCTAACTACTAGTTCTATATAGATAACAAAATTTTATTTAACGAACAATTTTTATTTTATATTTCATTCTGGCAGTTGTAATTTTAGTCAAATTTTTTGGAACTCTTCTTTTTAAAACTTCATTTTCTATAAGAAATATTTAAGTTATGAGGTTAAATTTAATACATTTAGAAAGAGCACGAAATGGTCTACATTTTATAGTAATTTTCAGACTTAATTTTCTTTTAAAAATCTATCAATAATTTGGAGTTTTTTAATTGAAAAAAATTTCAAAAAATCAATTTTTATTTATAAACAATTAGAGATATATTTTTAAAATAAAATTAAATCTGAAAATTACTATAAAATGTAGAGCATTTCGTCCTCTTTCTAAATATATTAAATTTAACCTCATAACTTAAATATTTCTTATAGAAAACGAAGGTTTAAAAAGAAAATTTCGGAAAAATTTGACTAAAATTAAAATCTTCATTTTTAATTTATTATTCTACATATCGGAATATATACTATAAAATTTTTATGTTGTTAAACAGTTAAACTAAATGAATTCATTAAGAAAATGATAATCAATTAATTTTTAATAGAGAACATAATTGTTTGTTGTTCCAACAATTTCCGTAATCGTTTCTCATCTCCATTGTATCTAATCGGTTCATAACTGCCAGGTGCAGGTGTCGAATATTTCTTCAACAAATAAAAAGATTACATAAACGTCATGATGAATAAATGGAATGAAACTAATTTAATTTTGGGGAAACGATCAGAAGGCGACTTGAACACCGATGTAATTGTTTGTGGATTTTTCTTCTTTAATGGTTCATAAAATCCAGGACCTGGTCCACTTTTCTATTGAATGAGAAAAAAGAATAAAAAGTTTATCAGATTTCCTCGAAAATGGAAACCGGTCGAAAATTCTGGATGGGAAAACGTTGAGTTTCCGATCGAAAATTGGCGAATGATCTCGTCGCTTTCGTTGATGAGATAGATTGATGATTCGAAAGATCATATTGATTAGGACTCACATTGTGGATTGTATTCTAAAAAATTTAGTTTTACTTTTTTCTCTTGAATAAAATTCAAACTATAGTGGTCGGTCTTGAGATAGAACGAAATGCATAAGATGAATTACATTTCAATAAACGATGTGTCAAATCAGCTTTATCACCACTTCGTTCGATATAGTAAGCTCCTGGTAATAATGTGGAACCAGTTTGTTGATGATGAGGATAGGGAGCTCGACGTCTACCATCACTTTTGAAGGACGACCTAGCATCGGTTCGGGAAAGGAATTGTTGTATGGAACTTGGTATCTCGTAGCGATTTGGTAATGGTGTCTCTCTCACATATGCCCTCCACCACGACTCTCGGTTAGTGAGAGCTTTTTCGAAATTTTTATTCCAATCTCGTTTCTTTTCAAGAAAAAAAAAAGGATGATATAAATATAAAATAGAATTTTTTCAAAATAATTTTATTCAAAAAAAAATTTCGAAATAAAAAAAACGATTTCAAAAGATAAAAAAAAGAATGATTTATAAGATAAATATTTAATAACATTCGGTTCCATCAATTTTGAAGTAGAATATGAAAATTTCCTATTTATTTCTTCCATTTCAACAGATTATTTTCCGAGTACTCCCTCATTCATTCATTCTCCTTCACCACAGTACCTTCTTTCAGTTGTTTTGTTCAAACGACAAAATAAACGTAGTCAAAGAATTGTTAAAAGAATTGAGATGTTATTTGTTCCGATTTATTAAAAGAAAAAAGAGCTAACGAACTTTCTCGTACTTTAACTAACAAAAACGATGTTTAAGATTAAAAGAAATTCTCTTTTATTCTACTTTTTCATACACAACAATCTAACGAAACGATTACATTGAATGTATATATCACACCAGAGTGATATGATGGAGAGGTAATGAAATAAGAATCTGGATACGTAATTTGCCATTCATTGCGAAGAACAATATCGAAATTTAGAGTGTGGATATTTAGATGTCGTCAAAGGGAGCAATTTCTTCTCCAACCTTTAACATTAATGCATATACACACACAACAACAACAACAACAACAAAAGAGTACGAGAAGTTTAAATATTTGTTAGGATAACTTCTCGATTATTTTGACTTTCATTTAAGGAAAACTATAAAAATCGATGTTGGTATCCAATGCCATTTTCATTCAAACTAAAACAATCTGATAAATGAGTAAATACGAGAAGGTTTTCGTATATTGTGAATAATTATTCTTTCCTTAATTATCATTAAACTTCAAATGTTTAAAAGTTCCACTTACAATTTAGTTAGAATGATTCAATTTTTAATAATTTAGTTTTATTGGAAAAGAAGTTATTTAGATGGAGAAAGAAAGAAAGAGATTTGGAAGAGGAATATTTATAGTTTCAATTTAAATGATTAAATAAGTACCTTTTCCTGAATGCAAATAAAATGCAAGCAAACCTTCAAACATTGAAATTCTCAATTTAATCGACGTCTTCGACCGATAATAAGATGCCATAAAACTTATTCCCAATAAGATACATAGAAAGAAAGAAATCGTTGCTATGGCATAGATGAGAAATACGAGGGCTAATTTATTAAAAGCTTGCATTCGTGGTCGGTTTTTTACTAAATGGTAATAAAATGCTACGTTAAGTGCGAGAACGGATAATACGCCGAGACAAGGTTGAAATACGATGGACAAGTAGTAGAGAATGGTCAATCTTTTCCCACTTGGTGGTGTTTCCATTCGTCGATAATCATTTAAAATTAACTCAGGTGTTGGCAATTGTTCTTTCTGAACTTCTTTACGGAACTTCTTCAACATCGAATTATCTATCACGTTCACCAATTTCTCAGCTTTATTCTCCTTTGCCAATTTCTTCATTGCTTCAAGTTGCAACTTTTGTTCAAGTTTCTTTTGTTCTTTCTCTTTTTTTTTCTCTTCCCGAATCTTCTGTTCTTTCCGTTCGGTGTATGATTTGCTCTTCTTAAGTTTCCCTTGGAATTTATGAAAAAACGAACGTTTTACAACCTCTTTCTCGTCAATAAATTCCACTACATTCGATTCCTCAGTTGCTTGAGACTCTGTTCCTCCGGCTTGACTACTTTCCTGCTTAGAGTCTGATGTCTCGAAATTCCCACTGTCTGCATAAGCAGTTGACTCAGCTTCTTCCTTTTTCTCCGATTTATCTTCCTCTTTTTTCTCATCTTTTTTCTTATCTTTTTTCTCATCTTTTTTCTTATCTTTTTTCTCATCTTTTTTCTTATCTTTTTTCTCATCTTTTTTCTTATCCTTCTTCTCATCTTTTTTCTTTTCCTTCTTCTCATCTTTTTTCTTATCCTTCTTCTCATCTTTTTTCTTATCCTTCTTCTCATCTTTTTTCTTATCGTTTTTATCATCTTTTTTCTTATCCTTTTTTTCATCTTTATTCTTTTGTTTTTCCGCTTCTTTAGAACTTTCTGAGATTTCTTCATCTTTTTTCTTCTTTTTCTTCTTTTTACCTTCCTCTTCTGATGGTTCTTCAGTCGCTTGAGTGTCCGCAGTGACTTGCGACGACGCTTCAGTCGAATCGTCTGATGGAGACGGAATACTTGTTGATAACATATTTATAAATCGCGACATTCTCTCTTTCTCAAACGAACCAAAACTATATTTTAATTAACTCGAAAATAAAAGTTAAACGAATCGCATAATATTCGAACGAATTCTCGCTAAAATAAGGAGAAAATAAAACGTTTTCCAATTCTCTTTTTTGAGATTGTGAAGAGATTTTTTTTTAATTTTATTTCATGAGATGATATTTATATGGTTACTCCGATAAAATTGATTTATCGAATTGAAAAGAATTTACAAAAAATTTAAACTTTCTCATTAAAAAAAAAAAGATTAAAGATTATTGAAAAAAATAATTTTAAAATAAAACACATTGCCATAATATGAGTAAGATAAGATTTGATTATTACCAACACGACAATTGTTCACTAGAATGAAGGTTGATTAGAGGAATGTTGGAATTTATTAGAATAACTAACTAATCATAAATGGATTTCTTTTTGCTTTTAACGGTTGAATGATCATTCTTCTCACTAGTTGATGATCGTTTTAATGAACCTTTTTTTTCTTCTTCATTATCATCATTATCATCATCATCATCATTATCAGAGAATGAATAATTCTTTTTTGAATTATCACATCTCTGAGATGATGATGGTGAATTGACATTTCTGCGAGATGATGAACAACAATTTTTTTCTTCATTATTACATGTGGTAGTTGATCGTTGGGAACGATGTTTTCTATAATCTCTTTCGTCATCATCCGTCGAAATAGTTCCATCATTTTCATCATGAGAATAACCCGATTTCCGACGACGATTCTTATGAGACGAATTATCTGACGAGTCTAAATCAATATTTTTTTTCTGACTAATAACAAATAAAATATTCAACTTCTACAATGATAATTAGAGGATGATTGGAGACGATGAATTTTATATTCGATTCTCTTCAATTCATTGGGAGGAACACGGGGAAATCGGATATCATACCATGTTGCTCCCGTCAACCAGAGAGCCAACAGTTTGCCCATTTCTAACATTCTTCCTCCACCTGCCTTCACATCGATTTCTCTCTTATCTCTCAAATGGTCTTCATACCATTCCAAATAATTAGATGGTTTCAATGCAAATCTATTAATTCAATTAATTAATTAAAAGAAATGGAATTTGAGAGAAATAAAAACCTGATCCACATGAATCCTATTGCTCGAACATATGGAGACGATTTGACATTAATGAGACCATTCAGCTGTTTTCTAGTTAATTTTAACGTATATAGTTTATATAAAATACAAAATGCTGTACTGACAATGCCACCACCACCAACGCCACGAACCTAAAAAGGATTTAGAAGAAAATAGAATGTTTACATAGAAACCATCAAAACGGAAAACAAACTCCTCCACACATTCCATTGAGGCCTTTGGTTTTATGTGTACCCTTCTCCCATGGTTCCAAATGAGTGACCTGAATGAGATAAATAAAAATTTATAAAGAATTGATGAAAAAGAACTTTTCTTTCAATTTCTGTTATCACTTCATGATAAGTCTTCTTCTCATATAATGTAACTTTGAAATAGCGAGATGATTGTATATTGGTGAGAATGACATTATTCAAATTCATTGTACCAACTGTTCCAGTAACCTCCAAGGCATTTGACTCCTTCGGCATTGTCGTTTATCTTCCTGATTTATTCCTCAATATCCACTGGCGATATCAGATAATTATATGTTAATGATAATAAACAATCAACTTATTATTATTTATCGGATATTTATTTCCTCCCAACATTCCAATTAGCTATTTTAAAATAATAAATTTTCTCATTTGAATTTTAAGCCTATAGTAAAAAATATTATTTATTATTATATTTATTATTAAATAATATATTTATATTTCTTTTTATATATTTTCGTCAGTTTCATTAACCGGCAAAGATGAATGAATCATTGTTATGTGATTGGTAAATGAAGACGAATTTTAATGAAGAAAGGCAAGAAAAGAAATCTTATTAATAAGTTTTCATTTTCGAAAAGTTGGCTTAAGATTAAAAAGTTTCTCTCAAACTTAGCCTTGTCGCCATAGTGAGTTTGTTGAATGATCAGACGGAAAGACGCGGAGTGATTTGTAGATTCGAGTAGAGAAAAGGATAATTTTAGATAAAGCTTCAATAGCGAGCTCTGGAATTATTAATTGAAAAATGGTATTCGCAACATCACGAACAACAATTGATCGTATTATCTGTGTGGTTAGTGAGATTTCATTTCGTTATTCGTCCTGACAACTCAACGATCCAATCCTCTTTTACACCACCTCCATATTCCCTTTCCCCACATTCACACCCGGACAATTCTCTGAGTTTGAATGAATGAGAGTGACTGAGTAGATTGTTTAAATAAAAACTAATTCTTTCGTCGTTTATCTGTCGGTTGACACTCCCAATATTTAGTCGTTCATCATCTTCACAATAATTACATGGGCATTCGTCTTCCTCACCACAATCACTTACAGCGATCGATTAGTGAAACGATTAGAGAGCAACATAAAATTCGTTGATCGGATAGAACGAGCGGACGATCGTGGCTCGTTACATGACCGTCTGGTTGAGAATCGAATAATCGTGTAAATGGACCATTGGTTGATGAGAACAATTAAGCAATTGGCTGAATTCGCATCAATATATTTATGGGTATTAGTCATCTACCTCTTCTTATCAGTTTCATATCAATTATTTCGAAATAATTAACTACGTCCATCGATGTCAATTAAGCTTAACTTTCAAATTGTTTTCCAATTCTCTTTAAACATTTCTCATTTGCCATCGCGTCGAATTAGACACAAACATTCAAAGCGTTATTTAAATAGTCGGTTGATAAATAAATATTTGTAAATTATTCTCCCACATATATTTATCTATTATCTCTACGCTAATCAAAACGAACATAAAAATACACATAAAAAATTAACGCACACACACACACACACACACACACACAATTTAGTGACTCTTACAGAGAAACATATGTATTCCAAATATAAACATCTTCTCATTCTTCTAAAATTCTTCTTTTATTTTCTTTTTTTGTTTGATATAAGCAATCGATAATTCTTCATCTTTATTCCATTCCAATATGAATATCTAATTAAAACATCTTCATCATTTTTCTTCGTTGATTTTTAATACAAAGTTGTCGTTACAATGGATGAATGAAAGTTGAGAATTGATGAGTTTAAGAGGAGATGTTCATTTTTCTTTTCGAAGCGAAATATTCTTTAAACAATTAAATTTTTCTAGGTGGTTAATTTGTTGATAGAAATTTGATAAAATATTTATTCTAAATAGAGACTGGGAGTGAAAAATTGAATTGAATTAGCTTAAAATATTAATTTGTAAGAGAAATCGTTTAATTTCATTTAATGATCGTCAATTTATGATCGATAGTTATAAAGAGAAGAATTGTCAGCATGTATCGTCCAGATGGATGTATCGGTGGACAGAATGTTCTTCTTCAATTGGATATGAGGAATGGCTATTTGGCATCAGCTAAATTAGATGCACAAAAATTGACAGTAAGAGGAATTAGCGGTTTCTCACCAATTCGTAGTAATGTTCTCATTTTTAGTGGTAAGTGGCAATATGAAGTGATTTTATTGACGAAAGGATTGATGCAAATCGGATGGTGTACACCATCTTGTCATTTCTATTCGACACAAGGTGCTGGTGACAGCGAAGATTCTTATGCTTATGATGGTGATCGAGTACGGAAATGGAATGTTGAGAGTCAACATTATGGAGAGGCATGGCTAGTGGGTGATGTGATTGGATGTCTTTTAAATTATGATGAACATTATTGTCAATTTTATCGTAATGGCAAATCGTTGGGTGTCGCTTATGATGATATAAGAATCGGATATGATATTTATTATCTTCCAGCCATGTCCTTATCGGCGAACGAATGTGTTCGAGTCAATTTTGGAGCGACACCATTTATTTATCCCGTTGATGGTTTCGATCCATTGAATGTTCGTCCGTCAATTGTTGGTGAGAAGAGATGTCAATTATATTTAGATTTATTAAAGAAATTATTTTTTGTCAATTATCGATTATTATCGACAACTATTGAATCGTTATCGATGAGGGAAGAAATGGATGGAGAAATGTTCAATAAGAAATTAGAAAGAAAAGAGGATGATAATGAAAAGAATCATATTGAATTTAATTCGATGAGATTATTGGAGATGGAAGAAGAAATTGATTCATTTCATCTTTTGAAATGGAAACAAATAATAATTGTCCACAAAATCATCTCACAATTCAATCGAATATTTCATATCAGATATTTGATTGAGAAATATCTTCTACCATTCCTCCATCATCTTCTTACTACGACTAATTTAAATACTCATCTCGAATTGAGTACAAATGATTACGAATATTCTTCCAATCTTCTCACTCAATTATTCGACGATGTCTCCAAATTCGAATTGAACAAATCGAAATTATCTCCTCATAATTCATTCATTCCATTCAATAATAAGAATCGTATACGTCCACGTGAATTGATTGGAAATGATGAGAAGAAAGAAGAGGATGATGATCTTTCAGACACCTCCACCATCACCACTCCAACAACGATGTTAAATTCGAATGATCATTTCAACGAATCCGTCTCATCATCATCTAATCAACAAATGAGGGATATATCTCTCATTCCTCATCATCACATGAATGACGTTGATGATTTAGATGATCCATTCATTCACGAGACGATGTCATATGAGAAACAATTGATGAAAGAAACGGGATTGAATGTGAAGAATTTGAAAATAGTTCAACAACTTTTCGATTTGTTGTGGGAGATGAATGACGAAGAAATGACGAAAGCTATTTTTAATAGTCTTTTCAATTCCATTTGTCATTTATATGGAATGGGAACGCGATCTATCAAATATTCATTTCATCGAAATCTGTTGATTGTAGCACAATCACTCTTCTCACATCGACCAACATGTCGATGGTTGATGAATGATAAGAATTTCATTTATCATTTTATTTCACTCATCGATATTCAAGCACCAAGTGAACATTACATTCATCAATTCTTTCCCATTATTTCCATGAAATTCTTCGACATCTCCAAATTGGCAATCAGTCAACGTCAATTACATTATAAATTGAGAATAAATCTCATGAAGAATTCCATCGGACAATTGGAAGATATTCAAATTGAATTATTCAAATTAATCTTCTTCAATTCATCAAATCAAATGGGATTAGCTATCCAATTCCATCATTTATCGAACGAATGGAAAGAAATGGTCGGATCATTCGTCGTATCAATGGCATCAATTCGTAATTTGACACATCGTCTCTGTCGTTTCATTCAATCATTTTGGAACGATTCATTCTCTAATATCTCTTCAATCCAAAATGCTTATGTTCTCCCTTATTTATTGGTAAATAATGATTATTTGAATACATCACGATTCGGTGGTGAATTTACATCAGTTGCGAAAGATCATCGAGATATCCTCCAACAATATCGTCGTGATATTTCATCGGAATTATTTAATAAATCTGAAAATTCTTCTTCTCATTCATCATCCACAATCTCATTGAGATCATCATTGAGATTTCCACGATTTCTCTCTTATTCCACCACTTCACGTCATCCACATTTCCATGATGATGATGAGAAGATTTGTAGATTTGTATCGAATAATTCATCAGATACTCAAATTAAATCCATTTCTCAAACGACTTTATTAATTTTGTTAAATTCAACAATCCGCTTCTTCAACGATTGGATTAATAAGAAACTCATCAAAACTTGTTCACTCAAATCAGTTTATAATGATTTTGGGAATCTGTTAAAACATACGAGAATTAAACGTCGTTTACGACAACGAGATTTGAAGAGGATGAAAGATATTCATCCGAAAATTTGTCGAGATCCAATTTTGATGAGTTTGATGAATGCAGAAGAAGTGTTTGCTAAAGAGATCATTAATGGTATGAGACATTTAGCTTGGGTTTATTCAGCTATTTTATCGGAAGATAAATTTTATGATTTTCTTTGGATGTCATCCATTCTTTTCAATACTATTCAATTCGCAAGTAATAATGGAGAATTATTGAGATTTATTCCAATTCTTTATCTACAAACAGCGATGGCTCTCAATTCGATTCACATCAATTATTTTGGTGGTTTAACATCATCAGTTCTCCCACCAGCATTCAATGAAATCATTCAACAATTCATTCAACTCATTTGTAATCTTTGTTCCGATCAACGTATTTGTCATTCCGAATATAAAGATATCGTTCTCCAAGAATTAGCTTGTTTCCCATATCATCGAATGTCGAGAGAACGAATGTATAATCTTTCACTATCTACTCGTCAAATCGTCATTCAACGTATTCTTACTAATAACGACGAGACACATAGTTGGGTCTTACCTAATTACGTATTAATTTCATTCTGGAAAGGATATGGATTCGGTTTCCGTTATACACATCCACCTCATATCTTATTGCCACGACGTCATTATTTTGGGAAGACGTTCAATATTTGTTCACCTTCCCAATCAGCTGAATTGTTTCATAAAGAAATTGGAGAATATCTTGTCACACATCGAGATGAAGCGAAGAGTTATGCTAATTTCATTATCAATCAATTAAATATGGTATTTTCCGAATTCATTAATATACTTCATAAAGTTATTCAAATGTTCATTTAATTCAAATTTAATTTTTTTTAATTTCAAATAGATTCCTGATTTCTTTGTAAGTGGTGGATCGAAGACATTATCAACAAATGAAAATAATCAAATACGAATATGTTCCGCTTGCTTCGAATTCACCATTGCTTTATTACGAACACTCGAATTCTTATTTTATATTGCTCCTTCCTGCATCATTGACGAGAAGAGTGAAATCGATGGAAATGTCATTCTAGTACGAATTTGCCAAGTCTCTTCTAATTTTTTTCTAAAATTTAATTTTCATTATTTTCAGATTCTCAATCAAATTTTCAATCGATTAAATTCAAAAGATAATGCACTCGATCTCGTCACCAGATTACAATTATCAAGTTCAATATTTTCATTTAATTCTCAATTCACCTCTTTTCATTAGATATGCCCAATGTGGATCGATATCCAATTATTTCAGCTTGTATCGGAATATTAATTAGAATGGCAACTTTGAGAAATGCGAAAAAGTTCCATTCATTTCTTTAATTTCTTTCTAACTTATTTTTGTGTATAGTCGTGATAAAATCCTGGAAATTTTGTTCATCGAAACTGGTCTCCCATTCCAAAACATAATTGAACTGATCGGAAATGATGAAGAATCAATCAGCGAAACATCGACAATATCAAATCATTCACCATTCGAGAAGAAAGATTCGAATATTCAGAATAAATTCCAATCAACAACAACAACAACAACAACCACTGCGTCATTATTATCTCCCACATTATCCATTTCTTCATCATCCTCCATGGATAATAAGTCGATGGATCATTTGAATTATGGTTTACTCCCAAATTTCGTCTACAGAAAATATTCGATATGCGAATTCAAATTAATTAAATGTTTTTAAAATTTTCTTTCGTTTTCTATTCATTTCATCTCCTCATCCTCCCAGACAAAGGAAACTATTTGAACAGTGAAGAGATTAACGTGCTCCAACAGACCGTTGAATATATCTCTAATTTTTTACAAAAACAAAACGAATACAACAAATCAGCAGAAGACAACAAATGTATCATTTGTTACAGTCGTGACAATGAAGCCAAATTCAAACCGTGTGGACATGAAGCATGTCGTTCCTGTATGGCGCATTATGTTAGTGAGAAGAGCGAATGTTTCTTCTGTAAAGCGAATGTGAATAAAGTGTGTGATATGAATGGACAAGTGATCAAATCAATAAAAATATCAAAAAAGAAATGATCTCCACAACCACATCACACTGATGTCGTTAAGTAATATTTTTATTCATTTTTCTATCTCATTCTTTAACGACAAATTAATTGACATTCTCATTATTTATTTTATTTAATATTATCACATACTCGTCAACCATTAATTCCTCGTTGACATTAATTTAATTAAAAAGAAAAATTTCTAATATTTTTTTTCAATTCAAATAATTAGGAATTGATTCTAATTATATGCAGATGAAAAATATACTCAACTTTATTTGTACAAATAATAATAGAAACCGATCCAACAAAAAAAAAGATTTTTTTAGAACAATTAAAAAATTTCATTTTTAGAAGAATTAAAAAATTTCATTTTTAGAAGAATTAAAAAATTTCATTTTTAGAAGAATTAAAAAATTTCATTTTTAGAAGAATTAAAAAATTTTATTTTTAGAAGAATTAAAAAATTTCATTTTTAGAAGAATTAAAAAATTTTATTTTTACACACCGAAACAAAATGATCGTGTGGAATGCACCGACCTGTTTACTTATTTGTCATCCAACATGTTGACTTCATAAACTTCCTTTTTCCATTCTTTTTTTCCTTCTTTTCCGACAAATATTCCATATTAAATTTTTTTTCTAACGGATTGGAGCAGGAAGCTAAATGTTTTAGATGTAGAAATAGAAAGAAAAGAAATAGAAATAGAAATTTAAAAATTTTTTTAAGAAAATCAAATGTATTTTCCATTTTGTCAGAAATATCTGGAAATTGAGATATAAATCTGATAATTTGGAAAGAAGAGAATTTTTTTTCAAAATTACTTTTTTTCCAAATGGACATTAGCCAAAAACAAAAATTCATTTTATGGTATCGAAATCAAAAGAAAAATGAGGATATCATAAAAATATTTGATAGAGGAGAATTTCATACAGTACATGGAGTTGGGGCAATTGAATTAGCGACGAATTATTTCCAAAGTAAATCGTCGTTGTTACATTGGAACAGTTCGATTGATAATTATTCGTTGGAAACGTGTAAAATTAACAAAAATAATTATGAACGAACCGTCAAATATTTATTATTCGACCGAAATGTCAGTGTTGAGATCCTTCAAAATATATCGAATGAGTGGAAAGTGGTGAAAAGTGCATCTCCAGGAAATTATGATGGTTTCAACGAGGAATTATTTCAGGTTGAATCGTCGATGAATGATGATTTATCGATAAGTAGTGGAATTATGTCGATTTATATCGATAAAAATTCGAATGATTCTAATCGATTATTGATTGGTTGTTGTTTTACTAAACAATCACAAATAATCATAAATCAATTATCGATAAGAATATCGGTGATTAATGAGAATAATAAAGAATTGAATCGTTATATGGAATTTAATGAGTTGCGCGTCTTTATTACACAAATGTCACCACGAGAGATTATTTGGTTTGTAAATGAGAAATATAACATCATTCTCAATCCATTCAAACAATCATTGAATGATTGTTCGAGAGATGATATTCTAATTCATAATTTTAAAGAGAAATTAGAAATGAAGAAGAATGTGGAAGAATCATCAAATATTTTAGATCAATTCATCTCGTTATGTGAGGAAGAAGATCGTTTTAAATTAATTCAATTGAAATTAGAAGAAAATTATATGATGTCATTGAAAGGATTCCAATTGATCAATTATCAATATCCATCTCTCTTCCATATCAATCAATCAGAGAAAATGGAAAGAAATATATGGAAAATATCAATTCATAATAATCGGAATTTGATGATGGTGGATCGTAATACATTACAAGCATTAAATGTTTTTCCGAAAAAAATGAATAATTCAACCATCAAATCGATAAATGATGATAATAATTTAGAAGAGAAATTCTCTTTATATTCTTTACTCACCAATAAATGTATAAGTAAACAAGGAAAATATTTGTTGGGAGAATGGTTGCGACAACCGTTGACGAATGTGAAGGAATTGGAGAAACGTCAGAAAATTATTGAATATTTTTTGACATCAATTAATCTCATTAAATCCATCGAATTCTCATCAGCATTTGCTTCTGTTAATGATCTCCAACAACTACTTTATCGATTATCGAAGAAGAGAATGAACATTAATCATTTATATCGATTATGGAAGATTGTGGAGAATCAGATGTTTACACTTCAACAATTCAAATTGGATGATAATCGTAATGATGATTTTAATCAATTAATTCTAAATCCTCTCACAGCCATCATTCGGACGTTGGAACGGTTCGTTCAAATGATCAATGATGTCATCGATTCGTCATCAATGAAAGATCCCGTCATCAATCCACAAATCGATGATAGAATGAAGAAGATTGTTTTGGACGTGAGAGATTTTGAATCAGAAATCCAACGAATAAGTGAAGAAATGATTAAAAAATATTTGTCGGATGTGAAAGTTGGAATAGAAAAGAATTCATTGAATTCAGCATATCTTTTGAAAATTACAAAAAAAGATGAGAAAAGTATCAGAAATGAAAAATTGATCGATGTGATGGATACAAAGAAAGAAAAGATCCTTTTCCAATTCCATTCAATGCGATCAATTAATGAGAAATTAATTGAAGCACGACGTGAATATGAAGAATATGTTTCAATGAAATTACAAGACATAAATCATATCACTCTCACTTATTATGATTCATTTCAACAACTTATTCAATTAACTGGATTAATTGACGTTTTCATTTCCATCGCTCAATTTATCGATTGTGCACCAATACCGTTCGTAGCACCAACATTAATTCCACTCCCTCCTAATGCTAACGAAGAAAGAATTCGCTTTAATAATTTGAAAGAATCATTTGAAAGGAATGATTTGGGGGGAATATCAAATGGGAAATATGAAGATGAATTTGAAAGGAGAATAATTTCTCTAAAAAATTCTCGACATGTCTGTCTGGAACGAATGACAGAATTGGAATTTATTCCCAATCATATTTATTTGTCATCTGGAATTGTAAAGAAATCAAAAATGGATGGAATTCCATTAGAAAAGGAAAAAGATAAGAATGAAGATGAGAGAACATTAATCATTATAACTGGACCAAATATGGGGGGTAAATCGACTTATTTAAGACAAACAGCTTTATCTGTTCTCCTCGCTCAAATTGGATGTTATGTTCCTGCTCAATCAGCTATCATTTCTATTTGTGATTCTATTCTCATAAGAATTGGCGCAGCTGATTGTCAATCTAAAGGTATTTCCACGTTTATGGCAGAGATGTTAGATTGTGCAACTATCTGTCAATCCTCCTCCAAATATTCGTTAATACTCATCGATGAATTAGGACGTGGAACATCAACATATGACGGATTAGGTCTAGCTTGGGGACTCTCCGAATATTTAGCTAAATTGAAAGTATTTACCATGTTCGCAACTCATTTTCATGAGATTGGTCATCTCGCACAAGTGACATGTATGGAAAATGGGAGAGAAGTGTTAATGTATAAACAAGTCGCTAATTTACATGCGGAAGCAGAAGTTTTAACTATTCATAATGAGAATGAACCAACTAAATTGGCGAACGAACAACTCGTGCTACTTTACACTTTAGCCGATGGTATTTGTAAAAGAAGTTACGGATTGAACGTCGCCAAAATGGTAAACATGCCCAATGAAGTCATTGACGTCTCTAATAAACATGAGAAAGAAATGGATGAATTATCATCTTTATTTCATTCAGTTGACGAACATAGTAGAAATGCTTTAAAAGCATTTATGGAAAACTTTCTGAAATTCGATGGAAATTCTTCACATGATCAATTCCATTCACTTTTGAATAAACATATTCCCAATGATCAATTAAAACAACAAATTCTCAATTCTATTTCCAATAGAAGAGTTTGAACTATTTGAAAATAATTTTAAAAATTCATTCATTTTTATTTTCAAACAAAATTACTTTTTCATTTTTATTTTTTAACAAAATTATTTTTTCATTTTTATTTTTTAAAAAAATTATTTTTTCATTTTTATTTTTTAAAAAAATGCTTCCCATAGATAATGAGATAACTTTACGGATATGTTTGGAGATTTCTTTACATTTTACAAGTTTTTAATCAAAATTTTTATTTTCATAATGGGAAGCCTCAAATTTCAATCTGTTACAGCTCTTAAATTTAGTAGTTTCATCCGTCACTTCTTTTGTTTGAGAAAAGAAAAACCTTCTCGTTCTATGAGTAATTTCATTGAGCAGAAATTTGTAAAACAAAATCGATATAATAATATTATAAAATTATCAATTGCGAGAATAACAATAATTATTATTATTCGTGTTAAATCATTTACAATATTTTGTTAAACTTATTGTGATTAAAATTTTTCCAATTTTATTCGGATTCTTCCCATTTATTCATGTGTTTATCTCCATGTATATGTGTGGATGAGATTGTGTAACATTGTGTAAGATTGAAGTGAAAAACGATTATTTTCAACAATGAGTTCTTTCAAATTTTTATTTTTTTTAATAATTTTTTACATTTGTTAATATATATATTAATTTTAATAATTTTTGTTTGGAGGAGAATTATTGAAGTAAATTGAACGTTCATTTTAACTTCGAAATTAACAGAATTGAAATGAGATTTTCATAATTATTAACAAAACTAATTTAGTTTCGATATTTCGATTCAAAATGTAAATCGTCAAATTTTAGGGTATAAATTTTGCTTAATCATTTAATAATGAGTTTAACCATAACGATTTATCATTTTTATGAGATGTTGGAAAGCGTTCATAGTGTTAGTGTTCCATAAATATCGTTATGAGTAAATTTTCGAAAATTTTTCATTTTTTGGTGGGCGAGAACGTTCAATATTCACATAAATTGGTAAAGATAAACAAACGAAGAAACTTACCTGCATAAACTGCGTTTTCTTATGATTTATGTACATTCGTCTTCATTCGACGCTGCTGATAATAAAACTGATAACTGAATGAATAAATGGAAGATGAAGCGTGTTTGAATGATAAACCGAAATCATTCGAATACCCACCGAAAGGAATTATATTTACTCTTTTAGTCATTCGCACAAACGGATGGACACACATACACACACACACACACACACACTCACGTATGAAAGAGGAGGAAAATTTTAAAATCTTCTTTCTCCCATCAAAATATTTACTTTATTTCTTAAAACTAATGATATATTTGCTGCGTGTACCAACTCTGAATTCATTATTATGTAATATGTACATCATCATCATTATCTTTCCATTATTAGAATTATTAATAAAATAATGAAACTACTTTTTATTTTGTTTAATAAGAATGAAGGAAAAAAAAGGGTAGTCATGTAAACATCTATGATAGATTTATTTGAATGTCAAATATTCACATTCGACAAACGAAATTTTGAAAGGAATTATTAATCAACGTTCATGAAAACACCGGGAAATAGAACTAAAACGAAAATCCTTTCAATAATCTCATCCCAATAAAAAAAAATGAGTTGTATCCCCAAATCCAAATACTTCATAGACAGTTAGCCTCCACTTACACCTTAAATATGAATGACGATGAAGTAGGAAGTGAATTGAGAAGGTCGTTCTCTTAACGATATTCGACCACAACACTTCACAATATCTCCCAATTATTTAAGTGGATTAGATAGAATAATGTTAAAAGAGAAATGGAATAATAATATTTAGAATTTGAATAAGAAAAAAGAGTAATGGAAAAAGGAAAAAATTTAGTGTAAATTATATTAGGTGGTGATCTCTGTGAGAATTCCTAGTTTTTTTCAGGAGCGATCATCCGAACGTTAAATCGGAGTTCCTAATCATTTTACGTATCCATCATTATTCATTAGACAAATGACGATTGATTCATTTGGACGGCTTATTTAAAATAGAAAAACTTCAGAAAAAATCAAATTCCAATAATGAAACTAAAACAAATTTGGGTTTTACCAAGAAAAGTTCGATGATTAACAAACTTTCCAATACACCCTCATCAAACGACATCCGTTCAATGGTATGTATTTATTTCATCTCCTACAAATTCTCAAATTACGGTTACTTCGTTTCCGAATAAAAAATTATCTGCTATTCCATTTCTATTATTTTATTAGATTAATTAAATGAATGAGATGTTCCTATTAAGTGAATTGTTATTCATAACGATTACCTATCATACTTTTTCTCACTATCATTCTGCTGCCATTGTGCATGTAATCTGTAAGTGGTCTAATGGAAGTTGTAGATGGTTGATCTCAATTTCCTTCTGATGAGAAGTTTTTCCATGGATGTTTAATATATTGCCGTATGTTCTTCTTCCATTTTCACTTGATGTTTATTTAAGAAACAACTAAATAATTTTCTTATTTTCCAAAGCGACTATACTGACATAGAGAATAATTCTTTTCTTTCTAGGTAAATTGATCCCCACTTGTTTTCTTTTCTCAATAATAACACCAACACCTTAGACGAATAAACTTTTTTTTTACATAATTTATTTATATTATCTTTGTTGTTCTTTCCACGAACCACTTTAATGACAAATCACCATAATTATGTAAAAGAGGAGGATAAGATTAATGATGATAAGTATGTAGCGAGAAGCCGAAACTAGTCACTAATACCAACCATTCATCCCAATTTGAATGAGACACTTAACTATAAATATTTCCTGTTATTATTCACTATATTTATCCTTTTACCTATCTACCAATTTCCATTAATAAATCTCATTCCAATTTTAATTATGGAATATCGTATGTTCATTCGAATTCCTACAATTTGACAAATGCAAAATTCAAAAATTTTAAGTAGATTACACTGTCAGGAGTGTGGGAGGAGAAGCCATTAGTCTCTGGACACAATTTCCATATGGACAATAATACCGGGAGAATATCTATTAAATAGGACTAGGATGTAGGTATTAGGTATTAGGTATTTGGTATTAGGTATTATCTGATTCCATATCACCCTGATTCTGGAGATGGTGTATCATTCCAAGATAAGACGGTTCCAAACGAACCAAAGAAGTTTTATTCGAATTCCAATTGTGGTTATTATTTTTGTTGAATGATGTGTAGCAAATGTATTATTCGCCATAATTTAGTATAAGAAGAAAATGTAGAAAAATCCAAATGGTATCTAATATTTTAACTATAAATATTGAAATAAATCATTACAATACATATTGTATTATCTATCATCATCTGATCTTATCTAATCTTCTTTCCAAAATTATTCTAATTTCTTATGATAATTCATTGTTTATCTTGTTCCCATTTTGTTTGGTTGGAATCAACCGAATAGTTTGTGAATATGACATGGTTGAAAATGTATATCTCATTTGTCTGATTATTCAATTTTAAATTTGTAACTTCGTCATAGAACGATGAAGACTATTAATTAGTCTTTTTAGTAATTAGGAATTAAATCGAAAAAAAATTTTTCGATATTTTCCATCTAGATTCTAGATAATGCATTAACACTATAAAATAAGAGAAATAATGTTGTTGAGAGAAACTATTTGTAGAGTGCACTACAAATCAACGGGAAATTGTAGAAGTGTTTGGGAGAAAAGTATGAGAATGGTAGTGGGTGGGTGACGTGGATTTAGATAGATTTTATTTGCAATCCGATTTACGAATGATCTACCTATATTATCTTCCACCAATATAAGATGAGTTTGAAGTATTAGATGAATGAAACATGTGACATTTATTCATATTCAATCAAGTTCATTCAAATTATTCAATCGACATTGGGTACGATGTTAATTTCGAAATATCTTTCATTTTTTTTCATCAAATATGACATAAATTTTATGTTCATCAATTCTCCCTCATCTACTCATCACACGTTCTCTCTAGTACACAATCGCTTTCTTCTAAACATTCGACATTTCCTCCTCATCTAATCAATTTATTGTTCAACTACTAACGAAATCATTCTCCTCATTGTCAACTCGACAATTGTTATCATTAATTTTTAATTGTTTTCCAAGAAGAAATCGTTCAATTCACACAGTTCCCATTGCACGAAATTAGTAGATCTTTTCAATCTATTTTCCTCCTCATTTCTACTCCATTCTCACAACTACTTTACCTAATCAGGTGAACTATTATTATTCCTTTATTTCTCCTCCAATTCGAAAAACGGACACCGATTAATTATTCTTATTTTATTCCATCAATTTCATCAATATTCCTTTTTATTTCTTCTCCAACAAATATAACTTTCGATGTAACGGACAATTCATTTTCATGACATTTCTCTTTTTTAAAAGAAATTCCCAAAATAATAAACCATCTTCCATACAATTTTTCTATCCTTTTTATTTCTCAATAATTTATCTCCTACCATCAATAGTAAATGATTCGAAGCACGTCAATAATATGAAGTTGAATATGAAAAAAATGTTCTATGTTTCTTTTGTCCTCTCATATTATATAGTTCTATTCTCCTGCATTTTCTCCCGTTTTATGGGAACATATGTTCATTCATCATCATTTCTCTTTGTCTACCAAAATATTTTGTCCATTAATCATATTAATTTTTTATGGAATCAATTCAGGAAATTATTTTTGAAGAATATCGCTCTTTATTGCCGAAGGAAAAGTGTCAGATAAATACGTTCGGAATATTCCTCACCACTTGTAAGTGGTGATTGTCATTCGAATCGTTAAATTACCAAAATTCTTTATATTTTGCCCTCTAATTTTTTGAAGGAGAAAAATTGAGAAGAAAAATATTTTTCAAAAATTTAACGAATATATCAATAGGAAATAATTTATTATATTTGGACATTAAACTTAATTATTGACGAGATAACAATTCTCTCAAATTATTCAGAACGTCCACTTTCTCAAATTTCCTTTTCTTTTTACGGTTTTTAAAAAAGGTAATTTTAATTTGAAATTTTTCTGTTTATTAATTTGAAGAAATTTCCTTTACTTTACAGACGCACAGATATTACAGATGAAATAATCGTTATACCATATTCCCATGCGAACGAGAGATGACGTGGAGGTGTTTGTAAAAAAAATGTTCATCACAAAATTCATATAATTATTTTTAAGAATTTTTTCTAGATGAATAAAAAGAAATGTGGATGAATTGTTTCTTCAAAATGAAAAATTAAAGGAGAAATTGTTGAAGTTGGGAGCTACTTCTCGAATGTTAAGTCGTGTATTAATGAGATGAATCCTTTTCTATAATATGAAAAGTTTTTCATTTCCTTCCAAAATAATCGGAGGAAGATAATCTTCATATTCCTCTTCTACTTATTGTGAGAAAGATGAGTAGTGCAATGAAACAGGCTCGGTCTTTAATTCAAAATTTCGAATTTGTACTTCAAATATTCTCCGTTCCGTCATTCACCGTTCCATCAATTCTATTATTTCGAGCAATTCCCTGAAAGTATTATCTATAATATATAGTCTATATTTATTTTTAATTTACCTCATGAAATTTGTTATAAAAAGATCTTTAGACTTCCATAAATCTTTCAAATTACGTATTAAATTATTTCTTAATAGAAAAATTAAATAGTATTATAAAAATATTTTGTTGAAATTTTTCATTTTCTATTCAATTTCTTCAAAAAATACTATTTTCAATTTTCCTTCCTTTTTTACCGAAATTTTTGATGAAATGAAATAAAAACTAAATTTTATTTTCAAATTTTTTATTTACTTTCATTTTTCATTATCTATACGCGTGGCTTAATTTAGTTTAATTTGCTTTCCTTTCAAAATGGGATCAAATGAGCATTTCTCAAAATTTTTTAAAGTTATTATAAAAATATAATTTTGGAGAAGTTCAAAATTACTAATATCGATGATTTCTAATTGTTGATTGATTGCTTATGGAAGTTTATTGCATTTGATCGACTAGAAATCCATTTGACATTGTTTAATAATATCGGAAACGATTATCGTCAATATCTTTCCAACCAAATCGATTATGATGTAGAAAAGTATAAAATTGGAGGAGATGGAGTGATTGATGTGGAGCGAAGAATTAGGAGTTCAAGTATTCTCCTATTGTTGAGATAATTGAATTGATGAGAATTGAGCGTTTTGTGAATTGTCCTATTTTTTCAAATTGCCTTCTCAGATAATTGGAGAGGAAATGATAATTAATTAGAACTAATTAATTCACCATTTATGATAAGTGGAAGATGATGATTATATGATGGTGATGTAAATGAGATTATTAGATGGAAGAGCAATTCTCTTATTTTTTTTTCCTGTTTTCTTCACAAATTAGTGTAACTGATAAATTATCGGAGGATGTGATTGCTAATGTAAAGGATGTAATGGAATCTTGTGTAATATTTATAAAGACATTGGATTGTCTTAAAGAGATATAATAATAATAGTTTTCCTCCCGAATAATAATTTAGTATATAGATCATGTCCTCTCACATGAAGAATGGACCGATAACTATTTACTATTGTTATGTACATCGTATGATGGACGATCATTTATGATTATTGTGCACAATTCGAAGAATGATTCAAGTCTAAATTACAAATATAAATGTCTGTGTGAATGTGTGTGAATGTGTGTGTGTGTGTGCGTCCGTGTGTGCTGAATTGAATGAGAATTCTTTTCATTCCATCGTTCAAATTATTTAATCATCCTCTTCAGAAATCTTTCCCAGACAAATTAATTTTTTTTATATAACGTTCTCTTCCTAATATTTGCCATATCCGAATGGAAATGTTGAGAATTTCATCTAGAGAAAGTTGGGAGACATTGATCTGATATCGTCGATCAATAAATAAATCTTTCTCTCCTCACTTTTCTTCAGTTGTCGAGAATCTGGGGATACTATTCCGGCTCTTGCACATCTCCATTTAGCCAATCTACTTCGCCCTTCCATTATTAACATACAAATCATCAATGAACCATCTGTGTGTTTGTGTGCGTGTGTGTGTGTGTGTGTTTGTGTTTGTGTGCATTCGCCATCTGAATCAACTGTTCCTGATGGTGTTCGGAAGCGACGAAGAAGAACAATTAAAAAAGAATGTTTTCATTGTAATATTTCTCCTACAAAGAATTTGTTGGCTCGATTACGTATGTGTGTGTACATGTGTATGACGTAAGGGAAAACAGGAGAAAATTTTGTAAGAAATCAATCTAAAAGAAATTTAATTCAATTTTTCTTCCGACAAATTAACCTCCTTCCAGACAGTAACATTCAATCAGTTTAATTTGGGTTTCCCGATTAAAACTTACATTATTATCTTCATCTTATTAATTTGTGTTGGATGTGGTGAATCGTGGTGGTGTTCTAACCAACTGAATCTTTCAGATTGTCAACGACCACATGTGTCATTACGTTGTGATTAGATTATGATGAAAATTGAATGGGTTCTATTTTTTCTTCTTTTTTTCCCAGTTTCTTCTAATTTTCTGTTTGTTCAACTTCTTTTTCTGACCCTCCACCTCCCTCCTCCTTTTCTCTTCATTATTACTTTACTATTCTCAAATTCGTTTTCTTCTTCCTCCCATCATCATCATTATCATTATCATTATCATCATAATCATAATACTAACGAATTAAAGCATTTGGAAATTCTTTTGGAATCTCCGTCCTTCTCACTTCCTCTCTCTCTCTCTCTCTCTCTCTCTCTCTCTCTCTCTCTCTCTCTCTCTTTCTCTCACAAACATTCTTTCATTCTCTGATGTGATGGAACGTAAGATGGATTAATTTCTTTTTAACATTAACCTAATTTTTTTTAGAAATTTATTCATATTTCTAAAAAATATGTTAGTCAACTTTCTTATCTGCTTGAAATACTTTTAAAATAATCTTCTGTTCTATTCAGTTCTTCCGAAAATTCGATATTTCTTCAAATTAGTTTATGTAATTTTATTTTGTAAAAAATGACAATTTTTTTTTGCTTTTAGTTATTACATCTTTTCTCCCATTCTTTTTTCAATACTCACACACAAATGATATGATTGATTTGTTTAACTTTGATTTTCTCATAAAATCGAATATTCGACTCTCATGTCGAATCTCGAAAAGTTGATGATTTTAATTTAATTTTATTAAGTTCTCATTTCTGAACATTGAAAAAGACAATTAGAATTGATTCATCAAACTTTTTTTCGTTTAATGCTTCGTTTTTATACAATAGACACGAAGGACGGATAAAATGACTGACGTCAATACAAATGAAGTAAATATTCGTCAACAATCCATGAATCGTAATGAGAACAGTTAATGTTTCTTTTATAACGAAATGAAACGAATGAGAATTTGATTGATTATTTTCTTCTGAAAATTTATTCAAAAATCTTCAATTCGATCGGAAATTCCAATCAACTTTTCATTTTCATTTCAACTCAAATTACCTTTCTATTTTATAAATGATATGTAAACAATTGAAATTTTCATTCTAATCAAATCATTCTTTTTTCTTCTTCTATTTCTCCTCAATAATCATAGTGAGACGGAACAGCACAGCACTATCTATTGATCGCACTCAAATTGATCAACAACAAGAACAACAACAACAACAACAACAACAACAACAACAACAACAACATAAAAGACAACCATCGTCCACATTAATGTGTACTGAACATCGTGGTTGTCTGTATAAGTGGACGAATTATGTTCGTGGTTATCAAAAACGGTGGTTCGTCTTAAGTAATGGTTGTCTCTCATATTACAGGTTATTATTTCGAATTTATATTCTGTGTTGCTATGATGATTTATTAGCGTAAATGCATGATGAGAAACGTAGAGGAAATCTATTGTTCATTTGATGCACTTCCTCTTCTCTTCTTCTCGGTTTGTGAGAGGTGGAGAGGAAAGGTAACTTGAATTTGTGTCGATTGAAAACTTTTGAAAAATCTTAATATCTTTTTTTTTCTTTCTTTCTTTCTATCTATCTATCTCTCAATATTCGGCCAATGAACATTCGTCATTCTCGTAAAATTGCATCGGTGTTTTTTTTTGAAAAAGTTTTTTTGGTAAAAAAAAAAGATATAAGAAACGGTAAGGATTTTCTTCTTTTATCAAACTCTTTTTCTTCTCCCTCATCATCCCATTTAGATGGTGAAATTTAATTATCGATTTAATTTTCTTCGCACCATTCCTCGCCAAAAAACTTGATTGAGAAAAACAATTCTTTCCTTCCTCCCATTTCCTCCAATTAAATTTGAAATTTACTAATTCTCACTCATCTCCCAACTGCTGATGGAGAGATAATCATCAAACAAGAAATCTGTAGTCGACATAAATTTTGACCGTTATGGACAGTAGATAATTTGAGAAAAACTTCTCTAAAAATTTTCTGGATGTTATTATACATAGATTTACTCCCAACATAGTACACGACTGTTTTCCCAATAATATCTTTTCTTTTCCATATCTACAATCTGTCCAGGACAATGATTATCGTTCCATAACGATGGAAGTATTGGAATTTTTAGAATATTTTAATGCAAATATTTCATTCATACAAATAATCTCATACAAATTTATTTTTTTCACATTTGATCAGGTCACAAGCAGAAATGGCTTATACGTGTCGTGGTACAATAAATTTGGCAGACTCGCGAATTACATGTGAAGATCATTGTGTCATTCAGATTGCAAATGGAATGCAAACATTCTTCTTGAAAGCTCCAACAGCAGAGGAGAAGGATGAGTGGATGAAAGCATTACATCGTGCACAACGTGAAGTCGTTCTACAGAGAGAACAAGATTCCGATAGTGATAATGCCATGGAAGATGAAACTTCCGTTCCTGATGTTGAAACGACGAGAATTGTTGAAAATTTGAATGGAAAGATGGAAGATCTTTCCGTCTGTTTCCAATTGTTAACACGTCATGGTGATGATTTATATCATCAATTAACATCAGTCCAAGACAATTTGAATTGTTCAGTGAATACGACTCAAAAACAATCGGGAAATAATGTTCAATCTCCATCTCCTTACGATGATGTTGATAATAAAGTTCAACTTTATCTTTCTTTCATTTATTCCAATTTAATTCAATTTAATTCAATTTAGAATTGTACGAATGAACTTACTCTCAATCAACTCTCAACCACAATACTCTCCACTTCCAGTATTGGTGGTAATGCCTCTCCACGAATTTCTCGTACAAATAGTAATTTATCAAAGAGGAGTAATATCAATGAGAATATTCTACGTCAATCGATGATGAATACGAATAAACAAATAACATTATTCCGAATTACAACCAATGCAATGTTAAATACTTGTAATGAATATATGAATGTGGCGAAGGATAGTAGTAAGCGATTGCAACGACAATTGGCTTACGAACGCGAACAACGAAGACATCTACAAGGAGTGGTGGAACAAATGGCGAACGAAATGCAAGATATGCAAGATACATGTATTGACCGTTAGTCCTCCAATTTTCTTCCTTCCAATTATTTTCCAATTATCCAACTTCCTCAACGAGGACAATTTCCCAATTCTTCATCTATCAATGAGATAACGACGAAAATGATGATAGAGATGAAGTTCGAAGTAATCTACAAATAGAGTCTGACCATTATGTCAGACTAGAGAGAAATAAAGTAAAGAGAAAAATGTGTGAGAGAAAAATTCACAGTAAAATTTGAATATTTCATTCATTCAATTTTATTTTTTTTTTGCTCGTTCACGAAATCAAATTTCAATTTATCTTCTCGATCATTTTTGAGAGAGAGAGAGAGAGAGAGAAGAGCAGAGAAATAATTAAGAAGTGATTGATGGAAACGAGAGGAAAGTCAACAAAAATCGTTCATTGTCAATGCTCTCCACATTAGGGTAGGAGAGATGGATAATATGGAATCAGTCCAAATGTTATTCTTTTGGGTCCATATGTGTCTCCACTTCGTCTAATTGACGGGGGGAGGAAGGGAAGAACGATGGTCAATTAAAGAAATTTCCACATTCCTCTTACCCCAATCATTATTAAGAGTCTAATCGATTAAATGAGTCATGATTTCATTATGATAAATAATTCTCTAATAATTATCTCTAATAGTCAATCGATGATTCGTGACGTCGATTAATTCGAATGAGATTTTTGTAGGAGATTTCCCCTTTCCATTTCCTCTAAAATTCACATCAGATCCATTCTTGTCTGATTATTTAATAGCCAGATGAAATTGTTAAGAAATCTCATCTAAATTTATCTATTAGAAAATATATTGAAATGATTTATTAGAAAGTTTTATGAGAATTTCCCATTTGTGAGAATGGAAGGAAATCTTGTCTCAATGTGAGTTGTCCGATTAATTTGATTTGAATAAAATTTTATTTACTTTCCTTTAACAATTTTCTCATCTTTCAACTTTACGTAATTTTATTATTCGGAAAATATCAAGTATTAATAATTCTCCTAGAAGACATTAGGACATTAGGACTTGGAATTGTATGTTGAGGATAGAAGTATCAGGATAGAAATGGGAAGAGAATGGGAAGTCCTCATAAAAATAATATTATTCCGATTCTCTTTTGAGAAAATAGAAAGTGAAGAGAAATATGTGAAATTATGAATGGAATGATTTCAATGAAATAATGTTGAAAATGAATGAAATGAAACTTCCTCTCACAATATTTGTGAGATATGGGAAGAGAGAATGATGGAAAATTATATGAATTAATTGACAAGTTGAGATATTGAAGTGAGAATGAATAAGGTCATTTCTTAAAATTGAATTGCTTTCTTGACATCCATCCATTTATTTCATCCGATGAAATTGAGGGAGAGATATCTGAGAAAAAAAGAAAAGAAAGAACTTGAAGAGGAAAGTAGACGGTTGAATAGTGAGAGATGTCATTCCAAATGATGTTCGATTGAATATGTTCCAATAATTTATTCTTTTTCTCTCAATATTCTTTCTTTTCCTTTTTTTTTTTTGTTTTGTTTGTTTGTTTATTGATAAGTAAATGACTTTTAACACAACAAATTTTCAAGGTGACAAATTATCTCTTCTTCTTTCCTCATTTCTAACTTCTTTTCTAACAACAACAACAACGCCAACATGTGAACGACACGAAACGACATTTGGTGTGATGAATTCAACTTTTTTTTTATTTTTCAGAAATATCTAAACGCAAAATCCCGGAAAGGCAAACGGGACGCAAATCGGACGTGAAAAGTGAAGAAAGTTCAATGAAATTTGCATCGGCCAATGATGCAGATTCAGAATCGGATGGAGAATCATTTTATGATGCCATTGAACAGAATTTCTCAATTCCTGAATCATTAAAGTCAATCATTTCTCTATTCATCAATAATTCTCATTGTTCATTCTCAGGAAAGAAAATGAGAAAGAGAATCTTTCATCCTCTGATCAAAAACCATTAAATATTGAGACTGATAATAATAATGTGGAGAATGTGTCGGGCAACCACGAAATGGAAAATAAAACACAGGGACAAGTTGTCTATGATTCGGAGATGACTGATGGAACTGTAGCTGAAAGAGAAAAAAATAAGAATTTCGAAAGACGTCAAACAATTCCACCCAAACCAGATTATCCATTGAATTTATGGAATATTTTAAGAAATTGCATAGGACGTGATCTAACACGAATACCAATACCTGTTATTAAAAAATTTATATTAAAAAATTTTTATTCAAAAATTTATTTTAAAAAATTTATATTAAAAAATTTTTAATTAATTTTTTTTTATCAGGTAAATTTTAGTGAACCATTATCGATGTTACAACGATTAACGGAAGAATTGGAATATAGTGCTCTCTTAGACAAAGCATCGACAATGACTGATAGTCGAGAACAAATGGCTTATGTTGCCGCATTCACCATCTCCGCTTATTCGACTACTCAACATCGTGTGGCGAAGCCATTTAATCCGATCGAAGGTAAATTTTTATATTTAAATTTTAATTTTATTGGATATTTGATCAGGTGAAACATATGAATATAATCGGGCCGGTGATTTAGGATGGCGTCTGTTAAGCGAACAAGTCAGTCATCATCCACCAGCATTGTCAACTCATGTTGAAGGTAAGGATTGGGTGTTATATCAGGAATTCTCCATGTCCAGTACTTTTCGTGGAAGATATTTTCAGATAATTCCTTTAGGTATTGCACATCTGGAATTTAAAAATAGTGGGAATCATTATACGTGGAGGAAAGTTTCAAGTTACGTGCACAATATTGTGCTGGGTAGATTATGGTTGGATAATTGTGGTGAGATGGATATCAAAAATCATAAGAATGATGATAATTGTCATTTGAGATTCTATCAATATGGTTTCTTCTCACGCGATCCCATCGGAAAAGTTAATTCTTCATATTATTCTTTTTATTCATATTAATTATTATGAATTAATCGAATTAGGTAAGTGGATTTATTACAGATGCTGAAGAGAAAGTTCATTGGGTATTGAATGGAAATTGGACGGAGAAGATGGAAGGTGCAAAAGTTAAAGTTCCAGAAATGATGATTAATCGATCGAGAGTTCAAAGTTCTCCTCCAATAACGTTATGGGAAAGAATTCATCGGAATTATCCGAACGCGTTTCTAATTATTTTTGTAAAGGAGAAATTTTATTTTTTTTCATTCATATCTTTTCAGAGAAGTAGCAAGTAAATATTATCAATTTACACGATTTGCTATGCAACTAAATCAGGAGGAGGAGAATGTTGCACCTACTGATTCTCGACTACGACCAGATCAACGTCTAATGGAACAAGGCGATTGGGATGCGGCGAATCGAGAGAAACATCGTTTGGAAGAAAAACAACGAGATGCGAGACGGAAACGTGGGAATAATATCCATGAACCGACATGGTTCACTAAACAGAAAGATGTGTACACAGACAAGGATATCTTCATCTACAATCAACAGTACTGGAAATGTAAAGAAACGAATAATTGGTCTCGATGTCCCGACATATTCTGAAGTGATTGAATATCGATGATTCGTCCGGTGAAAGATCGATCATTTCCTATTTGTAAACAAAAAGAATGTTCAGTCATTTCACTAAATAAAAACATGTCGTATTCTTATACGATATCTCTTTCTCATCCCACACACACACGCACACATGTCTCTCTCCCTTCATTCAACATTGCCACACCAACTTTCATGTAGATTATCAACAGATGTGTTTCATCCAATTATAGAAAGTTGAATGTTACTGTCAAATGAATTTTAATAATCATCTTCTCTCCAAACTTTCACGACAAATTCGAATTTGTGATAAATATATTTCTCCTGATTATCTATTAACACACTAACACACACACACACACACACACTTCTAAATCTTTATCGAATAATATTATAAAAATTATAGAATAAAACCGAATAATTTCTCAATTTTCCCCCAAATCTTCTTTCGTTAAAAATTTTAATAAAGTTTAAAAATCCCGAAAAACTTTCCCAAATTCAAATAAAATCCTAATAGATCCTAAACATGAAATATCGTATGAATGAAATAGAGATGAAACGAAGAACATTGGTTAGTCAGTTTCGTCAGTTTCGAATGATAATTTTTATTCTTTACAAATAAAAACGAAAAAAAAATAATGAAAATTTTTCGGATAATAATAATTTGCTATCCGATTATCCGATTGCCATTTCACAATTTAATCCATATCCATTTTTTTGAAGATGTTACCTTGAAAAAAAATGGAAATGAAATGGAAAAATGAAGAGAATAAAAACCGATTCGTTTGATCTGATTATCTGATTGTTTCTTTTGTTGGATTCGATCGGAATTGAGTGTTAAATTATTTTTCGCTTCATCCGATGTTAATGTTGTCTGAAGTTGATTTGATTCCGTTTTCTTCTTTGACGAACGACGACGATTTGACTCATCCAACGTCGTGTCGTCCACATTGAATCGATTGGAGGAAACTTCAATTTGTCTCTGATTCAACAAATCGACATTTACAGCTCCAATTATTCTTTCGTTTTTTTCAATATCTACAAATGATGGAAAATGAATGGAATTATAAAAAGGAAACCATCAATCATCATATTGTCACTTTCTTTCAAGAATTCATCAAAATCGAATAATGGAGCGATGTCAGTAGTGATTTTAGTTTCTTTTATTGGAACAGCATCTTCTGGTGGGGAAGTGAAATAACGAATTTTTCCAGTAATCCAATCACCGATAATTCCACGAGCTGTAATCAATGTATTGATTCGTCCACCTTTCATTAGACGTCCTCGTTTCAATCCGACATGTTCAATTAATTGTCTTCCATTATCATCATGATGTGATGTGAGTGAATCGTCTTGCATTTGAGCATCGGTCAAATATTCGTAATTATCGAAACCGTCGTCATGATTTCTCGTTTTGAATCGGATATTCTTCCTCTTCATAATCAAATCATAAACGGATTGATTCATCCAATCATCGGGTAATTGATAGAGTTGTGTGAAGAATGATGGTTGTACACGAGAAACGATCAAATTGCAACAACGAATTGCTAATTCTTCGTCGATATGTTTCACATTGAGACAATGTTGGAGAACGAGAGACATTTCATTCGCATTCCTATTCAATATGACACCAGGTGTATCGATAATTCGGATGTATTCACTTAATTTAATTTCTTGTGTTTGTCTCGTTACTCCTGGTTCGTTGCCAGTCGTACAAATATGTGATCGTTTCAAACTATTAATGACACTACTTTTACCAACATTCGGATAGCCAATAACTCCCACATTTAATTTCAATCGATTCTTCCCATCATTCTCTTTCGTCTTCTTCTTTTCATTTTTTTCATTCATCTTCTCTTCTTTCTCATTATTGTCATCAGGATTTTTTATTCGAGAATAATTATAGAGAAGATTAAATAAATGATCTACACCAATCGATCGACCAGAAAACAAAATATTTTTGTTCAATTGATGAACTTCTACTTTGGAGAAACCTTTCTCGGATGATTTGAATGCAATTGTCGCATGTTCTCGTCTCAGATATTGGAGCCATTGAACGATATTGGATTTGGGAATCAAATCAATTTTATTAAGAATAAAAATTAATTTTTGATTCTCATTCAATCTCTCCTCTAATTCATAACAACGACATGCTAATGGATCACGAGCATCTAACACTTCCAAAATCACGTCACATTTCTTCAACACTTGACCAACATCGCAATTATATTTTTTTGTGGATTTGAATCCTAAATTATTTAATTCCTCATCAATTTCCACCATCTCTTCTTCCACTTCCATTTCTTCATTGTCATTCTTCTTCTTCAATTTCTTCGTTTCCATCAGTTCATTTAAATGTTCTCGATGTGTTTCCGCTTCAAGTAGAATACGTTCTTTGAACGGCAATTTATTGGGAATTGAGAAACTACCAATTGCTAATCGTTTCTTCTTCTTATTTGTTGCATCATCCTTCTTCTTCTTTCGATTGAACTCTCGTACTTTCTTCAATATCTTATACTTCTTCGAACATGTCATTCGTTTCGATGTCTTCCGTTTCATTCCATGTTTAGACATATTTTATTCTACTTAAATTAAATGAAACAAATCTAATTTTGAAATATAAATGAATAAAAAATCACGTTTCGTTACAGCTTCATATTTATATTCAAATTTAATTCATTCTTTAAACTTCTGTTGGAAACATCATCGAATTGTTTGTGTGAAGTGTGATTATTTAAATTACAATTCTCTTCAAACGGACTTTAACAAAAACCATTCAACTTAAGCTTCATGTATTGGAAAAAAAAATTACAATCTTCTCTTCATTTCTCATCTTCTGTTTCTCTCATCGTGAAATTAATGAAGATTCATATCATCCATTATTTATAACATATTCTTAATATATCTTACAACCGTTTCTTTTGTTAGATTGTATATTGGTGAAATAATTCCAATTATAATGAGAGGAGAACTTATAGAAAAAAGTAGTTTAAAGTTAAAGAAGAAATTAATGAGTTTCTTATCATTTTCTAAAAGAAGATTATAATAAATTTTCTATTTATCAATTATTTTTATAATGTCGTGTGATAATATGTCATTAAATATGTCTATTATACAAATTTGTTAGATTCATCATTAATTATATGAGATATGGAAATCATGTGAATTGGAAAGTAAAATAAGAAATTTTTTCCATTTATAATTTATTATAAACACAACGTGATTACAACTTCGAAATGATACAAAGTGTAACTTATAGGAGACTGTAGAAGTCGTTCAAAGCCATTATTCGAACTCCAGTTCCTTCGAAGAATTCTTCTCCAACTTCCGAAGAGGTGTTTGAAGTTTCAACGCTTTCCGATTCGTTTTGACCATTTCTTTCTGTGTTCACAACTTCCTCCACGTTTATCGATTCGTCTTTGAATGAAGTGTGTGGGGAGGGTGCAGGTGTCTCTTCGTTGATTGGGAAGGTTTCTCGGGTACTCATTAATTCTTTCTGCAATTCATGCAATTGATTATTCAAGTCATCAAAAAGCAGAAATATTTGAGCAGTATTAATATTAGTTCCTGACGAATTGTACGGAAGCTCGTCACCGTTATTGGGAGGAAGTCCATATTCAGCTTCCCATCTAAGTCGATCGTTTTCAATATTCGCTGTCAAGAATTCGGGAGTTAGTATATTACATATATCGATAATTGCATCATGTAATTGCATTACCCATACATCAACTATTTGGAGAAATGGGTCAGACATGACCTGCCCAAATGAATTTGAGAATGAATTTGAAAAAGTTAAAGAAAATTTGATAGTTATTTTAAAATGATTTTGTACAATTTATAAGACAATTTTCTCTCATCCTTAGTATTAGGTATACATCATCTCTATTTTTAATTAAAAGCTTCACTCCATCGTTTCATTGTTCTACCTGCCAAACGAATAACTCATATAGTATTTTATAAGCCTAACCTGATGTCAGCTCGTAACAGTTTACTTCCAACGAAAAGTAAAATTAATGGAAATATATATATATATATTAAATTAATAATATAATATAAAACATTAAATTTTTTAGAAAAAAATTCAATTTCCTAACAGTTAATTTCTTCCCACATCTGTTAACCATTCAAATGTCTTATATTAATTTAATATATATCTGACCAATTCATCTGAATCATCTATTATAATTTTAATCTTACATTCAACATAAAATTCACGTTACTCTGTTTTACTACATACAAATTTAAAAACGAAGAAATACAATTCTTTTCTGTAACGATTCTTTTTGTCTCATATTTAATTTTTCACTTATCCAAACAAATTCGGATCGGGTGAATTAATGAAAAGGAAGGAAATTAAGTTATTTAACAAGAAATTCCTCCTTGTCTCTCGAACTTATCATATGGGTAATAATATTATACAGTTGTATTCAAAAGTAATCGGACAAACTTCGATATTTTTTAAATGCTCATAACTTTCTTCAAATAGCCCAATTCAAGCTCTTTCCAATAGTTCTAACTTCGACAAAAGTAAATTTAAAAATCGTCGTCAAATAATCGATTAATTAACAAACTTCATTTTTCTCTATTTTTCATAATCGGAAATCCTAATTTACGTCAATAAATTTTAAATATAACTAACAAAGTACACTACTGGACAAAAAAGTTGAAACTATCATTTTCCATGTATAAAGCTCAAATTTATAAATCCATTATAATCCATAAAAAAAAATTTTTAAAAAATTTTTTTTACATTTATATCTTATATCTTTTTTAACATTTGATTTCGAAAATGTCGTCGAAGAGTTCTGACGATATCGTTAAGAACGATGCATCCATCTCTGAGGAGATGTTGGTTGCTCTACAGAAGATAGAAAGCAATCTGTTAAAAAACGAACAACCCGCAAAACGTTCCACCATAAAAAGAGATCGATCAAGTTCTAGATCTGCCAGAGTAACGAATAGTCAGCTTCTTA
>JALJEE010000534.1:0-21767 GCA_023231475.1 Seison nebaliae
GGAATGTTTGATCAAAGGTCAGCATATCTTTTAAATGTTTCGGCGAACGACGACTTAATTGCTTCTCGTTAATTGTTTCTTCCAGGCAACTTGTCCAATTCTGTTGGCATAGCCATGACTATGTTTAGACCTCTTACATATAGTTAAATCAACTTATTTTATCTCTCTCCTAGGAAATTTATTAATTCAAAAAAAAAATAATATACGCGTTAACTATGTTGTAAAATTATATAATATACTATAGTATACATGTAGTACTATACTATAATTACTATAAATTAAATATATGTTTATACGTATTGCAGAAGCGTATATTGACATAGAATGAAATATGTGAAGAATCTACAGTGTAGGCCAGTCATGGGCACGAAAGAGCGAAGCCATGTGCATTATGACCAACTGCATTAAATGTGCAACACAGTGAAGATTTCTGGTTGAAGAAAAGGGTTCCGAGGTATCGCATCCCACACAACTCCAATTTTCATCGTCATCTTCTTTTGGACGGTCAGTTTCATCGCAATCTTCCTCTGAACAACAACCTTCCTCATCATCGAAGTAATCAAAATCAGACAATTTGGTAGAAACTTTTATTCTCTTGCTTCTTCGAGGAGTATCCTGTATATAGGTATAACAAAATAAGAATAGTATTGAATATTAAAAAATAAATAAACATTTAATTCATCGTCTGAATCATTTATCTCGTTTTCATATACTATTGTCGAAAGATTACTATCGTCGTGCGACAAATCCTACAAATGCATATTATAAATATGATTATGAGTTTAAGTTCTATTATAAAGGAACTTAACCTCCTTATTGATCGAATTAAAACTTAATGCATTTTTTACATTCTTCGCTCCATCAGTCGTTGAATAATTAATTTTTGCCGAAGAAATTTCAAAATCGTTCAAAGTTTGAAGAATTAATTCAGTTATTTTCGCCGAAGTATGAGGAAATGTCACTTCCTTCAGAAATAAACCTCCTGATTTTAAAATATTTTCGTCGATTAAATGAAAAGAAATTGCCAAATAGGAATGTGAATGGTTCTTCGATGACCACAGATCGTAGGTTAATGATATAGACTGAGCCCTCCGTGCTAAGGAGACAATTGACGTGTGAATCACGGTTATTGCGTTTGATATTGTTTCGTTTACCTGCGATCGCGTTATATTCGAAAGTCTAATTTTTGCGAGAAACTGCTATAATCAGACATAAAAAATATAAATATAATTAAATGCAATATGCAATCCTAAAAATATTAATAAACCTTTAAAATTGAATTGTTTAAGAAGTTTGGCGCTATTGACGCACTTACAATTCCCGAAATCAAGAGACGTCGCAAATTATCCGGTTCTTTCGGTAACAAATTTCGGCAACTTAATTCCGAATCAAGAGAAGGATGTGCATGACGTACATGGCTTCTTTTGTGCGAACTTTTGGTCTGGCTTATTTTTTTTCCGCATTTACGGCCGCATGCTTCTTATTCGGTGTGTCATTAAAAAACAAATGAACATCTGTTCTTGGATTTTCAGGCATGATAAGTGAGATAATAAGATTCATAGAAGGGAGATTATGATGCCGAAACCGGATGCTTCTTTTGATTAAAAACCAATATTAATGTTTAAAAAAATTTTAATCATTGGCCTTATTGTTTTTATTTCTAAACTTTACGTTTCATTTAAATGTCCAAATGTGACGATTTCCGTCGGGTCCGTTAAGGGAAAACTTTTTCTCGTCGCTGAATACGACGCTGGACCATTCTGGAAGGTCTCTTAAAGTTTTCTCGGCGAATTCCCTTCTTTTCCTAATGTCCTCGTTGGAAAAATAGCATTTCGTTTTTTCTTTATCTGAATGGACATCGTTTTCCTTCAAAAGATTTGATATGGTCGATATACTCTTCGTAATTCCCATTTCTCTTTTGATGGATCGCAAAGATTTATCGCGGTTTCTCTTTGCGGAGAGAACTACCCTTCCAAAGAACTTTCGAGGTCACAACACTTCTGGTCATTTTAAATAACAGTAATATTATATTATAATACACGTGCAGATAGAGCTAATATATAGAATTTTAACCTGAAAACCTGATACTTACAGTTCTGTCCGAGAATCCATCAGACACTGAATTTTCAAAAAAGCCGAAAATTTTTGGGTAAAATTCATCGTTGAGAAAAGTTATTTTGTGAATTTTTTAGTTCATCTATTATCAATCAAATTGCATAAAAATCAAAAATTAGTAATGTATAATAAGACCTAAATGCCGATGTCCGAAAATAAATCGAACATACTGTAGGAAGATGAACAGATGTACCCTTCCGCTGCTATTGTTGTTGAAGTTTTTCATCTCACTATGTCGTTCCGTTAATACGAAGTTCTTTTTTTACTTCATTAAGCGTCAAAAGGCTTTCGATTCTGTGAATATGCAAGAAGGAATGCGTGTTTTAGAAGAAGCAGGTCTTGACTGTAATTGCATAAATTTCTTTAAACTTGTATCGACTAACACCCACGGTGTAGTCAAACAGAAATTCGTGTTATTTTTTTCTTTCATCTATCTCTTCCACTCTACATCTCTCTGGTGAAAATTTAACTTATGAATCCTAAAGAATACTCATCCACTCCTGACGTACGTAAAATTGTTATGCCATCATCCATTGAAATCGAGTAAAAAGCTTTCGAAGCATTCAAAAAATAGAATAGATTCTTCGTTTTTTTGGTTCGACACGATGACATGAAGAATTTGAGAAGAAAAAGTAGGGGTAATGTTCCTCCACAATTTTCACATTTTGCAAATTGAAAAAATGAAGAATACAATTCTATGGTGTAACGATCCTTAATAACTTTCTCAATTACCTTAATGCGTCAATTCGCAATGCAAATTGGTCTATACGAAGATACATCAGAAAGAAATTTTCCATGACCCTTGTGAACAGGAGTTATTGAAAAGATTCGCAAAAAACTAAAATCCACATTGCCAAGAAGATAAAAAATCAGAACTCTTTTGGTCCAAATGGCTATATAAAGTGAAGGATGCTGTAAAATTCGATACAGCGACAGAGATGAAGTTACCGTCAGATAATGGACCGAAAAAAGTTTCTTTTAATTATCTTTAATAAAATTTTTTATTTGTTTTTTTTAGATCCATACAATAGAACGTGGATATGTAAATGAAGAAGAGGCAAGATACCAGAATTTAACGATGGAGGGTACATCTGAATATGTTAAATCGATGAAACATCGATTAGAGAACGAAAGTGAGACATTTAACTCACAGATCGGTTCATCTGTTAATTCTACACCAAAAGCAACGCTTGTAAACGACCAATCTAATTATTCAGACAATAATTGGCGACTTTCGAAACATAGTGCTCTATGTGTCTAAAGTTGTTATTTGATTTTATACTTTCGTTTATCTAATTCTCATATTCCAATTTCTCGATTCAAAATGTCGTTCAATCAATTATAAGTATGAAAGCTATGTATAAATACTTATGAAATATAAATATATTTACATTCAAAGTTGAATAGTTAATTTAATCAATCCGTTAATTCATTGTAATTTATTAAATTGTCTTTTCATGTAGTTGTTTGTATTAAATTATGTTGTATGTTGTGAAGGTTCAGTAATTGACAATAAATAAAATATAATGAAATGGGATCATCACATTATCCGTGGCTAATCGGAATTCGATAAAGTGGATACTTACATGCATCTCAACTTGAACAATTAACAAGGTATTTTAATATCTTTTAATTTAGATTGATAATTGATAAAAAACCGAATCCCACCAAACATGTTGATCAATATATATATATATTATTAAAAAGTTATATTATAATATTAATCTATTTCCAAAGTGAAATTCGGGAGTTGAAAAACATAATCATATGAATTTTAATTTTCATTAAAAATATTTAATATAATAATAAACAATTTATATAAATAAAAAAAATTTCCTTTAACTAATATACATAATCTAATTAAGATTGTTTACGGTGCTTACCTCCTTAGAAGCTGCCCATTCTACCATCAATAACTTTGATATCTCATCTTTAATTCCTGATTCCCTGAAATTTCATCTAAATCAGGCTAAATGTCATATTTCTAATAACTCTTCAGCTGAATTATCCCGTTTCCTCTTTAATTTAGCCTGTGGGGATTTGTTTTATTAATAAAAATAACAAAAAAATTAAAATAAATAGTGACAATTACATTAGTTAATTGGAAATTGTAACCTGGTTACCAAGTAATAGTCATGAATGCTTCTTTTGAATACTTCATAAGATAAAGTCATATTCTTGGTGATTAAATTTTAAATTCAGAGCTAAATTGAGAAAAGTTGAGGGAACATTTGAGAGAATGGTGGAATGGATTGAAGTTGATGGAAATAAGAAAGTAAAAAAGTCAAGACAAACATTCGACGAAACAGTTCGTCTAATCAACTATAATGTACTTTCACAAAATTTAATTGTGTCACACCAGGAATTATATCAAGAAGTGCCGAAGAACCAATTGGAATGGGAGAATCGATGGAAGTTAATCAAAAAGATTTTGACTTCATCTCACGCTGATATCATTTGTTTACAAGAAATAAATCATGTTCATTGTGAAGAATATTTCAAGAAGTTTTTCGAATCAAAAAATTATTCATTCGTTTATCAACGACGTGCAACAAGAGAAATCGATTCGGTACCAGTTGACAATGAAGATGGTGTGTTAATAGCGTGGAAGCGAAAACGATTTGAATTGAAAACGAAAACTTCTTTCCATTATTACAAACCAGAAATACATGAAATATTCTGTAGATATAACGCAGCGGTTATTGTTTATTTGGAAGATAAAGAGACGAAATCGAATTTTCTAATTGGAACAACTCATCTTTTATTTTCACCTCGAAGTTCAGCTCGTAAATTCGCACAATTACTTTATTTCCTTCATGAACTTCAACGCTTTCGAGATGAGCAAAAATCTCTCAACGTATACACAATAATTTGTGGTGATTTCAATTGTACTCACACCAGTAATATGATGAGATTATTGATCGATTCTGATGTTGATCTCACTGACGGATACTATTGGGAAGCGATTAGTGGACAACATAAATCGAAAAAATTCATAACAACTCCATTATTCAAAGATTTACCTATTAAATTCTCTAAATACATTTACACTCTCAACAATAACGAAATTACAACAACTTCAACTATTTCGGAATTGGAAGGAGATTTGACATTATCGAAAATAAAGAGGAGTCGAAGAAATTTAAAGAAAAGAAGTGTAGAAGAAGAAGAAAAAGAAAAAGAAGAAAAGGAATCAAATGAAGTAATGAAATATTCTCATTCATTTAATTTCAAATCAGTTTATCAATTTATGGTTCATGATGACGATATGAAGTTTAGTGCAACGTTCAATTATAATCCAGTTATTATCGATCACATATTATATGATGAACAATTGTTAATTTGTGAGAAATCGATCGATTTGCCGAAAGGTAAAGACGTCACATTTGATTTCCATATGCCAAATAATGAAACTGGTTCCGACCATTATCCTGTTGGTGGTGAGTTTAGAATAAAAAGAAATTTCAATTAAAATTTGAATTAAAATTTCAATTAAAATTTCATTGAAACTACTCGAACATGTTTGAGAAGTGGCATTAAATTGACATTGTCGAAATAGAATTAATGGAAGTTAAACAAATTTCATTTGATTACGGAAAGTGAGAGAATTAACATTTTATATAAAATTACTAAATAAATAGTTTTATTAAAGGAAATTGGAAGAAATTCTGGCAAGAAACTTTTTTTTATAATTTTCAGCGTGCTCGTGGTGCACCCAAACTTCTTGGGAATAAATTCATTCTTGCTCGATGTAATTTCCCTCCGATATCAATCTGATAATCAGCTCGTTCTTGGAGCCATTTCTGGTCAAGAATTTTAGGCGATTCATCCACATCCATATTCACATTTTGAATGAATCCTAAACAGACCTGAAAGAAATGAGAGATGAAATAGAATTAAATTATTTGAATTTCAACTTGTTTATTTAAAGTAAATCCATAAGAAGCAGAAGTTACTGTTCCTACAGGAATTCCATTTCTCAAAATAACTTCACCTCCCCAAGGCCATTTATCATAATCGGTATTATGTTCATCAATGATTAGTTGTACGAATCGTTTGGTGATTCCTTTCTTTCGTTGTTGTTCCAGAGCTCGTTTTCCGATGAAATGTTTTTGAAAATTGACACGAAATTCTCGATTACATTCGATGGGAGTAACTCTTGATTCGAGATCTTGACCCCAAAATGCCATAGCTCGTTCGATACGTAATGATCGTAAGGCAAAATGTCCGGCATGTCTCAATCCATAATCTCTTCCAGTCTCAATGAGAGCATCATAGACATGTAATGCATATTCGGTGGGAATATAAAGATTAACTCCATCTTCTCCAGTATGTGTTAATCTCATCGCTAACACATCAGAAGCACAAGCAATATTAATATTTTGAGCTGTCATTGATGGGAAATCAGATGTAGATAATGAACGATCAGTATTAGCAGCAATTAATTGCATCGCTTTCGGCCCAACAACACCAATAGCAGCATATAAACTTGTCACGTCAGAAATAAGAATTCGATGATCATTTCCCAAATGTTCGTTCAACCATTTAACACAAATGACTGATAGAGTGGTGGGACAAATGATGAGGAAACGACCTTCTTCCAATCGAACTATCGAACAATCGTTCTCATATCCACCATTTTCATTTTGCATTCCTGTATGAATAACAGAACCGATTGGTTTATCGATATCATTCGAACAGATCTTTTGGAGAAAATCCAGTGCTTCATTATTGCTAGAACGAATCTCTAATTTAGCATAAGCACTCATATCCATAATAGCGACTTGACGACGACAAGCATCATATTCTTTTCTCACAGAACCGAACCAAGCTGGTTTGCCAAAACCAGTTTCAGATAATTGTTCATCATATGGACCTGTCTGTTTCCGTTTGTCATACCAGAGAGCTTTCTCATATCCCATTTGCTCACCGAACATTGCTCCCACACTTTCTAATCGAGTGTATAATGGTGATGTTCTCAATTTACGACCCGTATTAAAATGAGCCATATTATATGTGGGATATCTCAAAGAAAAAATCTTCGCTGATGCTTCTTTCGCTCGTTTCATCAAAAAACTTTCAGATGAATGTACAGAAGAAAATCGTCGAACATCCAATGGAAGTAATGTATGATTCGTATTATTCCTAATCATTTTACTCAATTCCTGACTCGCCCCACCACAAATCGATGCTCCAATTCCATAAAATCCAGTTAATAAATAATAAGAATCCAATTCAGCCACTTCTCCCATTATCGGAATGGAATCAGCACTACAACCATCTAACCCGGTAACTGCAATCTCCAATTTCTTGTTCCTCAATTTCGGAAGACGAATAAGAGAAGAATCGAGTAACGGATAAAATTTCTCCCAATTTTGAATATTATTCTTATAATCAAACTTCCTGATCTCACCACTGCGATGATGATGAACAGAACACTCACCAATACCGCCCACCAATACACAATCTTTTTTATGTCGAATATAATTCTGATTATCCGGATCGAACAACATTGGATAAACTTGATCACCATTCTCCACTTTATTCTCAGCCAGCACATACATCAATTCTACTGGTTGAATGGGAATATTAACCACTGTCGGTTCGGACATACATCCAACTTCTCGCGACCACTGAAATTTGAAATTATAATAATTGTATAATTAATAAACTAATAATTGTATTACATGAATGGAATCTACTAACCAAACCGGAACAATTGGCAAAATTTTGAGTTTCGATAAGACCACGATTCGTTTTTACTGCAACTACTCGACGATAAGAAGTTCTCGAATTTATCGATTCACTGTCTTGAGCTTTCGTATATACTCGACTCAAATGACAATCTTCAATAACTTTTGCTCCTATTAAAAATGAAATTTGATGTTTTAAATTGTTATTTAACCTGACATTTTCGCTTGATAGAGTAGATTAAATGTGAGATTCAATACATTAACAGTTCCATCATCTGGTATATGTAATCCACCCTATGATTATTGGAAGATATTTTAACAATTTCCTTATCGAATTACTAACGACAACATCATGAATATTAATTTCAGGAATAATACGAGCACATTCTTTTGGAGTCAATAAATGACAATCAACTTTATGAACTCTAGATTGAAATTGAATAAGAAGATAATAAGTAAGAGAAATTAACGGTTTCTTAGAGAAGAATCTTCGATAAACATGGAAACGATCATTCGTCTTCGCCAACCAAACACTTCCACATTTATTAAACTCGATATCATATCCATCTCTTGTCTCATTCGACAATTGTTCATATAAACTTAACGTTTCTTTACATAATCGGGAAATACTGGCATAAATGGGATGATATGCTGTTGCCAATCCTCCACTCATCCAAGAGAATCCACTTGCCACTCTCCTTCAACAACAAGAAAGATTAATAATCATATTGAAATTAATTTAAAAAATAACTTTGATTTTTCAACAACAACAACATTCGGCATTTTATGCACAACTGACAAACAATAGGCGAGACAAGCACCAGATAGTCCTGCTCCACAAATAACGATGGACGCTTCTTTAGGAAACTCATTATCATACAATGTCGGTAGAAGAGAATGTGGTTGTTCACTCTCAATTAATTGTTGGATAGAGGGCAATTGTTTCAATTGATTGAAAGTAGTCGAATGACTAAAGGACTTGGAAAGATCTATATTACTCTTATTAACATCTAACAAGAGTCGATGAATCCTGCGGATGACGGATGCCATCAGCTGATTTGGACTAATATAAAGCTATACGTTCAATTGATTTGGAAGACAAATGACAACAGTCTTTTTCTCAACAAACATTAACAGACAACTATCATGTAATAATAAAATTTCCACATTCTCCCAATTGTTGTGAGTAGGAAATAGCATAACAATTTTCTCAATGTCATCCTTCATTTTCCGTTTATGACGAATGGACATCATATCTAACTCTTTTCACTTGTTGATCAGTAATCCATTTTATCTCTTTTTTTAAACAATCAACATCAATCTCATTTTCGTATCTTATTTTTCAAAATATACACAAACTTTACGTCAAGTAACTAAAGACCTATAACAAAATAAATCAAAATTATTTTTAAAAAATAAGAGTATTATACTGGTGCTCTCACGAGGACTTTCAGTAAATTTAATATAATCGCTATTATTCTTAAAATTCATATTGAACATCATCAACAAAAGATAAAAGGCTAAAATTTTCAAAGTCATTCAATAACTAATTGAATTTATTTCCGGGAATTTATTTCTTCCCCGATGCACACCCGACGGTGTATTTCACACCGTCTAATTTTTTCTGCTTTCTGGTACTTATGTTAGATACGTCAATCGATATATAGGTTGAAGTATTTGGTGATCCAATAGAAGTATTTATAAAAATAGAAGTTTTAATTTACCCCGAGGGGATTTGATTTTATAATAAAATAAATAAAATAAAAAAAAATTAAATCTTTAATTTTTGTTAACCTGTTAGTTGATCGTAATTAACGGATATGTTATTAGGTATAATAATAACTTGTAAAGATAATATAACTATATAGATAACACTTGTAATAAGATAATCAATTTTGTTATTTTTTTATTTTTCTGAATCTAGGAGCGGTACTCAATTAATAGAGGAACTCACCCTCTGCTTACTTTTCGTCACTCTAAATTCGGAGAGCAATTCACTATGTGAACAAATGCTTAATACAGCAATTCGGAGAAGAACTCACTCACTATCAATATTTCGGAGAGGAACTCACCCATTTTTTCAATTTCGGAGAGGTACTCACTCATCTGGTTATATTGCGGAGAGGAACTCACCTATTTTTTTCACTGCACAGAGGAAATTACCCTCTTTTTCGGAGAGAAACTCACCGTGTTTGTACAATTGGAAAAGTAATGAAAAATCTCTGATGAGGTCTTCTAAAACAGGTACGGTTCCTTAATTGGATAATAGGTTTATGGCGTCGAGACGCTTTGAAATAATTTGACATTAATAGACTCTTTCTCAAATTAATTACAATAAGAATGGTAACCGGCTATGCCAAATACACGTCAAAGACGGCATATCATAATAGTAGTCGATCATTGGAACTAAATACAAAAAATTTCCTTTGATTGAAAAAGTTTTAAAAAATATTGAAGTCATACATTTATTATTTTAATCAATTAAGAGCACACCACCCATTTATGGCAAATGATTCCATATTAATACATCGTTTCTATCGATTAATATTATCAAAATCGCATTTTCAATTCGTCTTGTTTGATTGAATTATGAATTTTCTACCTCCACCTTTTGAGATTGAGAGTGAGAATGGAACCGAATTAGTGAATCCGTCTTTATCATTTGTAGAATCAGGAAAAAAACATAAATTATTGATATTGGAAGAAAATACATTTTATCTGAAAAAAGTACGATTCCTAAAAAGCCCTTTATTGTTGTTCAAAGAATAGAATAAAGCCCAGGTTGTATTAAGAGGACAAGAAATCATGTCATACAATAATGTACATAGTCATGGTAACGTTCTGCCATACGAACACTATCGAATCAACTTGGCGTGGTTTAAAGAAATCCATAAAAGTTTTAACAATATTTTTTTGATTTTTGAAAATTTTTGTAGGAATCCGGATGTCCAAGAAATCAAGAAGATTTGGTGGACCGAATAGCAGAAGCGGTTGTAAGAAAGCAGCACAAAAACAATGACAACGATTCTTTTTTCTTATATTTTTTAAAACTAATTTCTAACACCAGAAAAAACTGGTATTTTAATTTTAATCTATTTTTAATTTTATGTTAAGAATAATTTTTAATAAATTAGTTAGATTTATATTGTCTTTAATTTTTCGTTGTATGATTAGTTAAAATTTGTTTCACTTTTTTTGTTCAATCAAGAAAATCAAGATTGATTTTCGGTGCACAAGAAATTTCTTTAATTTTATAATTATATCATAAAATGATTTGCTTAGAAAATTAGAATAACAAATCTTAAATACCAATATTAGTCGGAATTCTCAAACAGAGAATTCTCAATCGGCCTTTGTTATCTTAATTTCGCGAACGATAGTTTCCACCACTAATTTTTAGCATTTTAGCATTTCTTTTTGTGCCTATCATTTTTCGATATACGATCCTTATTGATATGATATGAAGCCAGATTTTTCGAAGTTATTAATAAATATAATATATAATAATATTATATATAATTATTAATATTTTTCAATTAATTTAAAAGGTAGGGTTTTCTCTCACTATATGTGCTCTTTAATAACGATTTCTGTTCTTTATTTTTTATTCATATCGAATAAATATTCATATCGGGGTAAATTTTGGAGAAAATAAGATATCTCCGTAAAGGAGTTATTTAACTCTGCGGAAGTTTAAAAAAATGTTGAACAGAAAATAAATTTCCGAGATTATTATCATCCTGTTAAAATGAGAACGAGAAAATTTCCGTTATTGAAGATAGAAGAGATTGAAAGGAAGATTAAGATAATGTTAGAAAGTAAAATCATTGAAGAGTCAAGATCGCAATGGAGTAACGAAATAGTCGAGTAGCGAATATTAGCTCCAAAAGACATTATGGGTGACGAAATTACACCGATTCGGTTACAAATGAAGATATTAAACAAGTGGTAAAACTACATTCCAGAAGCGAATCGATATTTTAAAATATTTTTTAGTTTTTTCAAGTTTTTTATGAAATTCTTTGTTAATTTAGGGATTGGAAAATATTGCTCACATGAACGTTGGAAATAGGTCAATCTCATTAAAATCGAAATGAGCAGGCAAATATAGATAAATATGTTTATGTCACACCTAGTAAACATTTTTTGAAATTCTTAATAAATGAACAACGAATTAACTCAAATCAAATTAGAATAAACTTCCATAATCTAGTTAATATAAATTAGTTTTACCTAGTTGGATAAACTAGTTTTATCTATTCGATAAATTGAAAAGTTTTTTGGGAAAGTGAAACTCAATTCTTCAAACATCATTTTCGGAATAACAACTAAACCAAATTTTGGTAAATTGGTAATGGATGTGGTAGAATTGGTATTAAGGTTTGTATTATACTTTGATGACTGACGATTATGAACACTGGTCTTCCTACTTGTACTTACCTTAGTTACGTTTTCATTAATTGTTCTCGTCGAATCTTTCTTAAGAACATTCCCAATTATTTTGTTAGTATTCTTATTATTATAATTTCCCTTGGAAATGGGTACCATTCGCTTTCCTTCTGTTATTTTCTGGTTATTAGTGGTCGACATATCTATTGTAGTTGATGTTGGACGGTCTATTTCTCTTATATCATCATCAGTTTCATTTAACATGAAAGCATTCTCCGTTCTTAAAGGTATCACTTGAATTCCACGTTTATTTGAGAAGTTACTAGATGGAAAATTATCATTCAAATCTTCATTTGAATTATTTCCATTTGGTCTTTCAGAAACCGACGATATTGTCATCATTTCTGGTATATTCGTCCTGTTGGATTTAACGTTGTTCCAATACTTATGCTGGATCTTATTCTTATGACAGTTTCTCTTATTCAATGATGCACTGTGATTAGATGATCGAAGAGACGATAGAGAACTGTTCGAGATTTTCCTGTCACAATTATTATCCCATTTATTATCGTTTCCAAAAGTTTCATCATTGATATTCTCTAAGGATGAAATCGTTTCATTAGACAATGTATATTTTGCTGTGGCTACTGGTAATGATAATCGGTGTTTGTCAAGATCGGTAGGGGTTTTGGTGTAACCATACTCATTAAAACTGGAAGAATAAGAAATTGATAATTTTTCTACTTCATTCATTTCCTTTTGATACTGTCTTTCAGGTACGTTTCTTCGCTAAATTTGTAGAATTATTTAGAAAACTGAAAAGAAAAGTTAAATATTAAATTCAGTTCGATTCTTTTTCTATTGATTAAAATATAATTTAATAATTTGGTTTTGTTTTGAGATATTATTATTTATTAATCAAATTCCCGACGGGATAATAAAGAAAAAAGAGTAAAAAAATTTCGATCTTCGCCAATATTGATCAATCGGTGTAATTCCGCCAGAGATTCCATATCGATTGGCATATATTCTGAGGGGTCGTAGGAGAAAATGAAGTCTCTGAGAAATATGAGATAAACCGTAATATCGGAGGGTATGTGAGAAGATTGATCGATTCTGAAAAAGATTAGATTTTGTGAGATGTGGAAATTAGATTCGGCGATTTTGTCGATAAGAGTAAAAATTCGACGGGAGAAGAGAATGGGTAGGGGAAGAAGACCGACTGTTGCGAAAAGCAGAGAATGGTTACATCTGTGAAAACAACAAACTAATCTCCTAATAAGCTGATTGTAAGCGCGGTCAATAGACAAGAACGAGCGTTGACTGCATACGAAAATCAGTTTCAGAGAATTGTTTTCAGAGAACCGTATTGTATACACTTTATTAGAGATCTCCGTAGAGATCTCCTACCACTGAGATCGATCAAAAAAATTTATCCCAACGAGAATTTCACCTAAAAAAAAAAAATTACCTAAACTATTCTCTCGAATATCTGTAGATTTTGTCTAGAAATTAGTAAATAAAAATTGTACTTATATTCATGTCAGTTGAATACTAGTAGATCGAGTAAGCACCTAGATAACTAATTAATAATAATAACATTCCAACAAATTCGACTTCATTAAAATTAATTTCGCAAATGCCAGAATTAGCAATATATATTATTCAATATTTAATAGTTATATATTTTCCGAAAATTTCAAATATTTTTGGGGAAGTTAGCAGATTGGAATCTGTTAATTCGAAAGGGGAAATAGGAATGCACTGAGTTGATATGGCGTTGCTGTTCTTGTGTTGTACGTAGCTGGATTGTAGCTTTTCCTTATCGTAGCTGTTTAGTCAAAAATTCCAGAGAAGTAGAAATTCCATAAAAAAAGAACTAGACAAAATAACTTGTGGAATTTTTTTTGTAGTAATAGCAAATGATTTATGTATTAAGTGAATATAATCAAATATTATATATATATAATATGGGGGACAGACAATTCGGAGACAATTTTTAATACTGTAGTGAATAGTGTAACAAGATGGTATATTTTTATTGACAGAATCTCGATTAATCGGAAGAGACCCACGTGACTAGCATTCGGCAGACTATTAATGTAATTGTTGAAACTTTCACAAACATTGTTTGTAATTCTTTCTTTGTCCATGATATTTTGATACTGATTCCATAGTTTCAGTGGAAATAAATTATTCACCATTCGTCCTCTTATGTCTACTGATCCAATATAATTTTGTTTAAAATATTCTAATAATTTGTAATTATTATCACTGTTATCCTCTTGACATAATATTTCAAACGTTTCGTTAACTAATTTTGGGGGCAAAAAGGCTAAAGCAGCCAATTTTTTGCTCATTTTGACTAAGGTTTTATCATTAACATCAATGCTCTGCGTTTTTCGATGGATGTTTTGACGGAAATGGAAGTAGCAACCGTTCACAACCGCATGTGGGAATGTAACTGTTTTATGGCACCAACTTCAAAATCAATCATTATTCTTTTCGGAGAACCCTCCATATTGTCTTTGATTCAATTTGATTGATGATACAATTTTAAAAGTTCCATCCATGTAAATACTTTCATTACATGGAATATTCTTCGAAGTTTTCAGTCGAAAAACCATCAAACGACCATTTGAAATTGAATCAAAATTTTCACCGATATCGGTATTTGAGTCTTATATGATCAAATCACTTATTATTGGTGTTAACTGACTCTATTCCTCATCCTTATCACATCTGTGCCTTTGGCATTGTCTTGCTAAGGCAGACTTTGAAGGTAATTTAATTTTTGCCTCAATGCATAATAGGCCGACCGAATTTATAATAATCTCTTCATTTCGTTGAAAAGTACTATTAGCTGTTGTACGAAGATTTTTCCTAAAATTTCTTAACGTTTCCTCTTCATAATTTGCAAGATGGTTATGTTCGCCACTCTCTCTTGTAACAACTTTGCAATTTGTAATTATTTTGGCTTTGCACTTGTTGTGATTGTGGGTGCATAACCGCGTAATTATATTCTCATTTTTCCAAATGTGAGAAATTCGGAAGCTGTAGTTTCTCCATATAGGGCATCGTTTTCCTTTCTCCGTAGTTGTTTCCTTAAATTCCATTCAGTTAGTTCAGAAAGTTAGTTAAAACATTTATATTGTCAATGGAGGAAGATTTATTGATCAACTTTTAATAAAAAAAACAATCAGACACGAGATTACAATTCAGCTTTTATTTTTGAAAACACAACTCCTGCATCACAATGCTTCCGAATAGTGGGTCTCCGAATTATCGCATCTCCGGATTGTCGAGTCTCCGAATTGTCTGTCGTTCATATAATATATATTAATAAAATAACTATATTGATAAAATTCATAAAAAAATTTAATTAATTTACAAATACCGTATCTATAACTTTTGCTTGTCGGAATTCTTACAAATTCAAATGTTACAAGGTTAATTTATCAATTATAATAGAAAAAATTTACTTTGGATTCAATCGTAGTGAAATGACATATTTCCCAGGTCAATCAATGATCCCCATGATGAACGTCTTATATGAATTCGAAAGAAAAAAACGATTTCTGCCAAAGAAATCTTGCAATTTCTTATTTGAGTTTAATTCAAAATCTTACAAGTTAATACATGATACAATCTGCGAAAAAATCCATCCATTTGATTTGATTATGCACCTTTGCATATGCACCGTCTTCGGTGTCGATTAGATGCCCTAGTTTATCGAGAGAGTCGCGGTCAATTGATGAAGTGAATGACGAATCATAAAGAAAATTTTAAACGATAGACCATAATATCTCACGGTGTTCGAAAAAATTGAGTGAGAGGGAAATTTCGGGAAGAGAAGAAGTACATAGATTGGATGCGGTAATTTTGTCGAATAAAGAAAAAAAACCACGGCACATAAAAATGGGAAGTAGTGCGATATTAACTGCGGCGAAGAGAAGAGAACGATTGCATCTATGAAAACAGATAGTCCCCCTAATTGAGCCGATTATAGGCCCGATCGAGAAAGAGGAATGAACGATGTGAACGGAGAAAAATAGTCTCCATGAAGTACATCGGTAGAACTAAACTCTTTAGAAGGTGGATCTTCAACGAATTTGGATTAATACCATTAATATATCCATATATAAGACCATAATATATATTATGGATTAATAAGAATGACCGAATATCGATCAAAGAGCCGAGAAAGACGATGGAAATGAGAGGAATGTTGGAGAAAGAACGATTGCCAGTAGACAAAAACTCGCATTTCGATTCGTTGATACAGATTCCTCTTTCGGCGAGAAGATGACTGATGCGTAGGTAAGATAACTTAAGTTTACGAAACGACCGATGAATGATAAAGAAAACGTCGGCATAACATGAGGAAATAGAGAATTACCAATATCGATCCGATTATTCTCGTTTAGTTCACGGAGAACGGTATCGATAGCCAGTCCAAATAACCATGGACCCAAGATTCTTGACGAACACCCGAGTTGATTTGGAATGATTGTAAGCATGAACTACACACCCAGAGGAATTTTGAGAAAGATGAAGGAGGAACATAATGATCGGTAACTGTACGTCTTGACGCTGAAGATAGTAAAGAGCGAAGGAAACATTGACAGAATAAAATGCCTTGGAAGTGTCAAGGAAAAGGAGATGTAAAGACAATTTCTTTTCCCTCGCAATAGAAATGGCTGAACGAAGAATTAGAAGGAGAGGATACATCCCTCGACAGGAACAACGATAAGCAAATTGATACTCGAATACTTTCAGTAGGAAGGAAGAGATACAAATCGCTCTGTAGGAATATAACGAAGATTGATCGATATTTGGTTTCTTTAAGATAGGAATTGTCTTGAAGAGGAGAGAAATGAAACAGAAATTTAGTTGAAAGAAAAGCGAATTCACGAAATGAGTGAGGTCGATTTCGAGTGAGGGAAGAAGGTGTTGAACCAGTTTGATACAAATATTATCGAAACGATGTGTCTTCGTTCCATCGAACCCCAGGACAGATTCAAAAATTTTGGACTCAAATGTTGATATGCTCGTGATTATTCGACGAAGGAAAATCAATTGGAATAGTTCGGGATGAGATGGGAATGATTAAAGTGATAGGAAGATGATCGGACAACGAGGAATAGAAAGAATCGTGGATAATTTCACAGACGATTGCTGATGTACTAACTTGTAAGACTATCATTAATAATAAAGTGATCCAATAAAGAATAAAATCCAGGAACTGCCTGCATAGGATGTGAATGTTACAGAGTCCAGAGTTACAGAGTGAAGTTAATTTATATCTGAACTTAATCAATCGTCAATATTTATTTTTGACCACACTAATTTCTGTTACGACTCGGGAAACCAAAAATGTTTGTTTCGCTAAAGTTGTAAGTATCCCAATCGTCAAGTCAATAGTTCAAAAATGGCGTTCTCTGTGATGTTGGCAAACAAAACAGACAATTTTCTACGTCCTTATATTGTATTTAAGACAAATAATGTTTATGATAATTGGATGAAATGAAATTCCCTTAAAATTCAATAATTTAATATTGCTCCATTTCTTTACTGTCATCGTCTGTGGATTTAAATAATGCGGTTGAAATTCTGAAATAATATGAAAGTAGAAGAATATTGAAAAATATTAGAAAAAATTGTGAAATATCTTAAATGGGTATTGATTATTTATATTGGATGGTCAATAAAAGAAAGATCGAGAAAGATGAGATATCATAATGTTAGACATTAGATGGTGATAAAAAACAGATGTTCAGAGATGGAATAATTTAGAGATTTGTTTAATATAAAAAGAATAAGATATCCGATTCTAATATCAGCGATCAGCTATGGATCGATTTCCAGTTCTGATTTTATTAACTTTCCTTATTCCTCTATTAACTGCTGAATACGATTCAGTTCATGAAGCTCAGTCGAAAAAACCAATCTTAGAATTGACCAAATGAAAATACCAATTTAGTTATGACGTGAAATATTTGACGATTCGAATTGTTTATTGAATTGTAAATGTGTTAATGACTAACGAACTGATTGTTGGAATATCACATGTCCGAACGTTCAATCTGATTGTCTAAAGTTTATTCTTATTTCTTCTTTCTCATTTGTCATTTTCATATTTTCAGATCTGTTCTGGTTCCTGGGAAATGTTGTAAACGTATGCGTAAAATGGAAGGATGAAGTACAAAATTATTGGAAACAAGTTCTGTCTCAGTAATCCGGGTGTTTTTCAACCAGTTGCTTATATGAAACGAAGTGTTCGATTTGCATGTGAACAGAATTGTTTATGTAAAGATGGAAAGTGGATGGATTGTAGTATCATCCAATGCAGTCAACCACCCAAACAATGTCAATTAAAGAGAGTAGAGAATCAATGTTGTTCGATTTGTGTTGATAAAGGCTGTCGACCACGTCTTCGATCTCTCACCAGATTCTTCAGCTTTACCATTGGCCAAAGTGGTTCCATCCAAATTCATTTGATTCAAGGAAATCAACCCATCAAATATGAATTGACTTTCAATTAAATGCCAATCAATCAACTACCAACTGGTGTCCGAATTATTAAACAAACAGTTTTCCAATTTTCTAACGTTTCATCAAATATGAATGGAGTTTATCGATTTACAGCTCGAAATAATTATGGAGTTGATATCATTAATTTGTTTTTAACAATTGGAGGTGGAGTTAAACCAATCTTACAGAAAGTCGACCACATCTTCCGTTTGAGTAAAGGAACATCATTCTCATTGGACCCGAATTTGCTGGCAGATAGTGCCGAAATTACTTACATCTGGTCCTTCAACAACAATCCTTCTTTACCTAATGGAGTGAAAGTGAATGGGAAAACGATTTCTATCGTACAAGTTAATAATACCCATTTGGGAATTTACAGATTGACCTCAAGAAACTCTTTTGATCAATTCATTAGGTAGCTGATAATCAACTTGTCGTCTACAAAGAAACAAATTTCCCATTGATAGTACATTTGAGATCAGGAAGTGAATCTGTAACAATTCAATGGAAACGAAATGTTCAAATTATTCGAAGTGGATTATCATCTAATAACCGACAATTGATCTTAAGAAATATTCAATTTAATATGGGTGGACTCTATACAATCATTGCAACGAATAATTATGGAAAATCAACCGTTACAATATCTGTTAAAGTTGTAGATCGTCAGACTGTTATACATCCTATAATTTCTATTCCACATTCATATTGGACTATCATACAAAACATTCGATTATTCATAAATGTTTCTATCAATAATGTTAAAATTTTATTCTGTTGTCCAAACCAGTTTTTTCTTTCACTTCTTTTTGCTATTTAGATCTCCAAACCATTCCGATATACACTTGTTCGAAATGGAAAATCAATTAAGGTCGATATCGATGTAAGAAGAGAATGGAAATTTTATATGAACACGTGATAAAAAAAGAATTTTTTTCAATCTATTATTTTCATGATATTGAAGAAGCACATTTACAAAGAAAGCATTTCTTTGTTGATGGAACGTTTAAAAAATGTTCCGACAATTATCATCAATTATATGCTATAGGAGTCCTGTTAGGTGATCGTCTAATAACTCCCTTAAAGGGAGTTGCTAATCTTGTTAGGGCGTTCTCCAATTTCCGCCATGCAAAATGCATCTTGCATACTGCCAATTTATTATCGAAGGATGTTATGGATTCGAATGAGTTTATCCGAAGATCGGTTAAAAGTTGGAAGGACATTATTGTCAAAGTAAGGAAATCACCAATTATTTCCAATGAGTCAAATGAATTGAAGAACGATCTCGATATCGAAGCACCGTTATTGAATGTGATCACTAGATGGAATTCAACGAATATGATGTTGGAATCAGTGGTGAAAAATAAAATTACTTTATCTGAATTATATCACTCATTTCCTGATTCTACAACCTTGCATATTCTGCTCACACTATTTAAACCATTATATATTTTTTCGGAAAGAATGATGGATGAGAAGGCTCATATGGTCATTCAGGGAACATTTTCTACGACGAATCGATATGATGAACTGAAGGAAGAAACAGAAAAATTCATTAGTGATTCCTTCACAGAAGATACGGTAGACCAGTGGAAACCAACACATAAAAAACTTTCAGATATAGTCATTATTTAAAAAACTTTTCAAACGCTGTTCGCGAAACTGAGGCGAACAAATGTACGTACAAATTCAGACGACCAATGTATAAGAGTTTCGCGAAACACTTGTCTTTCAAATTCCAGAAATCAAAATCTTTGAACGCAAAGAATACATTTTGTTCGTGTTCGTTATCATTTTAATGAAGAATAGACAGAAAGCAACATATACTCGAATTTTCAACATTTTGATTGATAAGTTTCATATCAATCCGTTATCATTTTCACTCGATTTTGGAATTGGAGCAATTGCAGCAATCAACGATGTTTTCCCAAATACTGAAGTTCATGGCTGTTTCTCGCACCTTTGCCAAAGTATTGTCAGGAAGGTGAATAATGTAGATTTCCGTGGAACTTTATTATTCGAACAAAGATTTTAAACGTCAAATACTTTTGACTTATCGTTCGTTCCTCTTGCAGATGTTGAATATGCATTTTGTTATATAAAGTCTGACATCTCAGAAGAAGCAACGATAGTTTACGATTATTTTGAAGAGAACTATGTGCACGATAATTCAAAATTTCCACCTAAGTTGTGGAACAACTATAATAGAACATTGAATAGGCTTCCTCGAACCAACAACTTGGTCGACGGAAAAAGTAACAGTCTAAAGTTCATAATTCCGTTAGATAGGCCTTTGATGCCAAATTTTGAAAATTCTCTTAAAAAATGTTTTGATTACGAAAAACTACAATATAATTTATTCCTAAAAAACGAAAGAAAACGAAGAAAAAAATCGGAAATTAAAAAAGATGAATTGCTGATAACAACGTTAATTACCTATGGCAAGGTTCAATTGAGACCGTTTTTCAATAAAATTAATGAAATTTTTGGACAATAATTTTTAAAATTAATTTTTGTTCTTTTTAAAACTTGAGGGTTCATAAAATAAATTTGAGAAACTTTGTAAATTTTTTGCAAAGAGTGTTCTAGAACGAAATGTATTGTATTGTAAATGTATAACAAACATTGTATAGATGTTCCACCATAAATAATTCTCAAAAACCATTAATAAAAATGAGGTAGACAAGGAAAAAAAGATGATAAGTATCGAAACTTATTAGTTGAATATGTGGTTAAAAAATCTGCCCGGATGTCTCAGTTGGCATTGAACATTATCGTCAGGATGAAGTATCGATATTTGTGATTATTTTTAGCAACCCTGTTGGCATTTGAATGTCTTGAGAACGTTTTTTTGATGTATATAAACGTTCTCAAGACATTCAAATGCTTACAGGGAACATTATGTTCTGATATCGGATTATTTGTGATGATAATATGTCTACATTAACACTCCAGTGAAATTATTTTAGTGAATTAAATCATCCTTCTTCTCCCGATGAATCTTATAAACTCCTGTCAACGTTCGGTCAAGATTGG
>JALJEE010000548.1:0-44383 GCA_023231475.1 Seison nebaliae
CTGTATATTTAATAAGATGTTTCTTTAGCATTTTAATATATGAAACACTTGTTTCCCTCCCTGAAACCCGAACTATGGGACCAACACCTTTGGCCGAAAAACATGCCCACACCATCACCGATTTTCTGTGATTTTTCGATCCAGTTCGTATTCCCACATTCATTTGATCGCCCTCAACCCTCCAAATGTGACGATTTCCGTCAGGTCCGTTAAGGGAAAACTTTTTCTCGTTTCTGAATACGACGCCGGACCATTCTGGAGGGTCTCTTAAAGTTTTCTCGGCGAATTCCCTTCTTTTCTTAATGTGGTCGTTGGATAAATAGTATTTCGTTTTTTCTTTATCTGAATGGACACCGTTTTCCTTCAAAAGATTTGATATCGTCGATATACTCTTCGTAATTCCCATTTCTCTTTTGATGGATCGCAAAGATTTATCGCGGTTCCTCTTTGCGGAGAGAACTACCCTCGTTGCCTCCGTATTTTCCCAAGTGGATTTTCTTCCGTTCGTATTCCGCGTGTCTTCCTTTGTTTCTCCCCTTCGAACAACATCTCCAACGGTTGATCTGGGGACATTAAGGGTGGTTGAAATTTCCCTAATGGTCGTCCCTTGTTTCCTTAAAGAAAGGATATCTTCCTGCCTATCTTTCGAGGTCGCAACACTTCTCGTCATTTTAAATAACAGTAATATTATAATACACGTGCAGATAGAGCTAATATATAGATTCTATTGATTATGTTTTTGTTCGATTGACGGACAATAATTTGACAATAGATGAAAAATTTTTGGGAATGGTGCCTTTAACAAACACAACGAAAGGTATCGATGTGTTCCAAGCAATAAAACGTCTAATTGAAAAATTTGATATCACGACAAGTAAGATAATTTCTGTAGCGACAGATGGTGCCCCGGCTATGAGAGGTCGACGAAATGGTTTTTTGGGATTATTTCAGGATTACATTGGTCATGAAATATTATTTGTTCATTGTATAATTCATCAACAAGTGTTAAGCACTAAATCAAATTCAGTTTCCGAAGTTATATCAGTGATATGGGAGATTATTAAAAAGATTAAGAATAAATCTTCATTGACAAATAGATTATTTAAAGAATATTTACAGGAAGAGAATATTACGGACCATCTTCCAGATTATTGCCATGTTAGATGGTTATCGGCTAACAAAATGGTTCAGAGTTATTTAGTTTTGGAAGAACACATTCTTAAATTCATAAAGGATAAGGAATTGGTACCGAAAGAAAAACTAAGTGGATTAGAATCGTTCGATTGGAAGTTACGTGTTCGTTTTATTTCGGACATTCTACAATTATTTGCAAAGTTGAACCAAAGTTTGCAAGGGAGAAATACAATTTTATTGCAATCCATGAATGAAATTTTCAAATGTGTTGAAAAACTTAAAATGATGCAGCGTGATTTAGGTGAAGGCGAATTGAAATTCTTTCCAATTTTATTGAAATTCACATCGGATAAAGAAAATTACATAATTGAGCAAGAACCTCTATCTACGATGTATTCTAATTTTCAAAATGTAATTGATCAACTAATCAGCAGTTTTCGTGAGCGATTTGACGAATTAAATTCTTCATTATATTACAAATCGACCGCACTATTAATTTCAAATCCTTTTCAGGAAATAACTTCCGAATTTGGTTTGTTTTCGAAGGACATCCACGACGAATTGAACATAATGAGACGTGACACTATCATCAGGACGAAATTTGATTATTTTGTTTCTCAAAAAAAAAATTATATAGTTCCTTTTTGGCAATCCGTCCCAATGGGGGATTATCCATATATTAAGATGGCAGTTGAAAAATATTTTACGATATTTTCTTCCACATATGTGTGTGAAAGCGCATTTTCTTTAATGAATTATATTAAAAACCGAAGAAGAGGTTCGCTGCTAGATTGTAATGTTGAACAATTAATGAGGGTTAAATTAAATAATTGTGCTGAAAATTATTCGGATATAAATTAAAATACGAATTAAAAATTTCGTTCCTTTTTTATTAAATAAAAAATTTATTAATCAAAAAATAATTATTATTTATTCACTTAACAACAACACTACTCAGTGGTTTTCTCACGCTTGCCCACTCCTGGTTTAGAGGATCATTCTAAAAATATTTTTGGAGAAAAGAGAATAATAATTTAAACAAATAAAATTCCGTACACACCCAACTTATCATTCTCAATTTCTTATTTTTTTATCAAAATTCATATTTCAATAAATTGTTTAGTAAGTTCTCCTTATACATATCAACAAGGAGTGGGAGATAATTGTCTCTGATGGTTTTCATTACAAAGAGGGTGATAAAATGAGCTTTGTTGTGATAAGTGGGAGGAATAAATGCAAGATTATCAAATTCATTTATGTTTGATTTCAAATGTTGGAACGTAAGCCTATAATGGCATTATCATCAGGATTTTCTTCTCAAATAAAGGAGAAACATAACAAAATCTTTCAATCGAATTGAATTGATTTTTTCTTTTTCTATTTGAAATTCAAATTAGATAACTGTTGGCAGACATGTCAAGATATTTGTTAAGAAAATTCAATTTTACGAAACTTCTCACAGAGAAGAACAATAAACGCTTCTTCTCTGTTACAACTGTCTTGCGACAATCGGACAAGAAGAATGACAGTTTCCTTAATGGAACGAACTCCGTTTATATGGAGATGATGTATGAGAGTTGGTTGGAAGATCCGTCATCCGTTCACAAATCATGGGATGCTTATTTTCGAACATCTTCTTTTCAGTCTCCTCCTAATTTAGGAGTAATTTTTGGGAACAATCAACCGAATACTCATCAGATGCATGCTATTGCCCAACCAATGAATCAATTAGCACCACCTCATCATTCAACTTCCTCTTCTTCTCAAAAAGACATTGAGGACCATTTGGCAGTGCAAGCGATTATTCGTGGTTATCAAACGGATGGACACCATATCGCTCAATTGGATCCATTAGGTATTTTAGATGCTGATTTATCATCAGAGATTCCGTATAATTTAGTTTTATCAAATTATCATTTTTCTGATCAAGATCTCGATCGAGTTTTCACTCTGCCACCTACAACATTCGTTGGTGGAAATGCTTCACGTTTAGAATTGAAAGAGATTATTAATCGTCTCCAGAAATGTTATTCACATCATGTGGGAGTGGAATATTTACATCTTCACAATCCCGAATATGTTCAATGGATTAAACGTCGATTGGAATGGCCAGGAATTGCAGATCTCGATACTCAAGAGAAGAGAAGAGCTTTATCTCGTTTGATTCGAGCGACGAAATTAGAAGAATTTCTCGCAAAGAAATGGCCATCAGAAAAACGATTTGGATTGGAAGGATGTGAAGTTTTGATTCCAGCGATGAAAACGATTATCGATGTAGTTAGTGATTTGGGAATCGAGACAATTAATATGGGAATGCCACATCGTGGTCGATTGAACGTCTTATCGAATGTAACGAGGAAACCATTGGAAGAAGTTTTCTGTCAATTCGAATCACAAGTCAATGAAGATGAAGAAGGTTCGGGAGATGTCAAATATCATTTAGGAGCATGTACTGAACGATTGAATCGAGTTAATGGAAAATTATTGAAATTAGCTATTGTTGCCAATCCATCACATTTAGAAGCAGTCGATCCAGTTGTTATTGGAAAGACAAGAGCAGAACAAGTTGCAGTAGCTGATATGAAAGGAGATAAATGTATGTCAATGTTGTTACATGGAGATGCAGCATTTGCAGGTCAAGGAATTGTTTATGAAACATTTCATTTGAGCGATTTACCTGCTTATACAACACATGGAACGATTCATTTAGTTGTTAATAATCAAATCGGATTTACAACTGATCCTCGTGTTGCTCGATCTTCTCCTTATTGTACTGATGTGGCTCGTGTAGTAAATGCACCCATATTTCATGTCAATGCAGATGATGTTGAAGCAGTTATTCATGTATGTAAAGTAGCAGCTGAATATCGTTGTCGTTTTAAATCGGATGTGGTAATCGATCTCGTTTGTTATCGACGTTTTGGTCATAATGAAATGGATAATCCGATGTTTACTAATCCATTCATGTACAAAGCAATTTCCACTCACAAAAATATTTTAACATTATTCTCAGAGAAATTGATTAAAGAGAATACTGTCACACAAGAAGAATTCAATGAAGAGATCACACATTATAATGATATTTGTAATCGTGCATATACTGAATCACATCGAGATGATCGAAAATTAGCATTATCCAAACAAAAGTTATGGCTCGATTCGCCGTGGAAAGGATTCTTTAAGAAGAATGTCGGTCCCTTCAAATATCCGGAGACGGGAATTGATAAAGAAACTTTCGATTTTATCGGAGAGAAGTTCTGTAATATTCCAGATAACTTTAACATTCATGTGGGTCTCAAACGTATTTTGAATAAGAGAAGTGAAATGTTGAAAGAAAGTCTTACAGATTGGAGTATGGGAGAAGCAATGGGAATCGGATCATTATTATTAGATAAAGTTCATGTTCGATTATCTGGACAAGATGTGGAACGAGGAACATTTAGCCATCGACATCATGTTCTTCATGATCAGAATATCGATTTGAAAGTTCGTGTTCCATTGAACGAAATGAAAAAAAAAGGATATCAAGGCAAATATAATGTCTGCAATTCATCTCTTTCCGAATATGCCGTTCTCGGATTTGAATTAGGTTATTCATTACCAAATCCAATGAGTCTCAGTATTTGGGAAGCTCAATTTGGTGATTTCATGAATACAGCACAATGTATTATCGATCAATTTATTTCTTCAGGTTATATTCATTTTTTCTCCTCTTTCCACAATTCCAATTGATCAACAGGACAAGCCAAATGGGTACGTCAATCAGGTTTGGTAATGTTACTCCCACACGGATATGAAGGAATGGGTCCAGAACATTCAAGTGCAAAAATGGAAAGATTTCTACAAGTTATTTTTTCCCTTTTTTATGATACGTCAAAATTTCCTCTAGTTATGTGACGACTCAGAAAATGAAGTTCCAGTATTGAATGAATTCACAAAAATGGATCAACTTCAGCGAACGAATTGGCAAGTTTCAAATTTTCTAAGAAATTTTTAAATAAATAAAAAATTTATTTCAGATCTGTAATCCAACAACCCCAGCACAAGTCTTCCATTTGTTTAGAAGACAAATAAAAATGCCGTTTCGAAAACCTCTCGTAATTTTCACTCCCAAATCATTATTGAGAGCACCGGAAGCTGTGTCACCAATCGAAGAATATACAACAGGTTTCTCTCATTTCTTCTCTTCATATTTTCATGATTGTTGATAGGAACATCATTCAAATGGACCATTACCAATAAGAGTAAAGGAGAATGTAAACGAATTCTATTTTGTACTGGGAAATCTTATTATGAATTAGAGAAAGCGAGAAAGAATAAAGGACGAGAAGATTCGATTACGATCGTTCGATTAGAACAAGTATGTCCATTCCCTTGGAGTGATGTGACGAAATTATTAGAATCGAATCCAAATGCCGAAGTATATTGGGTACAAGAGGAACATCGTAATATGGGAGCATATCATTATGTGAAAGATCGAATGAATACAGCATTGAGGAATTTGAATGATCTGAGAGTTGTGAATTATGCTGGACGAGCACCAGCCGCTGCTTCAGCTACGGGAAATAAATCGATGCACAAGATTGAAGAAAGATTATACATCAAAGATGCTATATCAGAATCAGATAAGAAATTTTAGGGAAAATTTATTTAGATGGATAAAAATATTGTTTTCAACATTTCATTTTCAAAATCATAGATTCTTTATCACTGAATTAATAAAGAGTAAGTTCATTTTTTAATCATTTCATAGTTAATGGTATAAAACTGTTTATTTGATGATTTCACTCAACGAAAATTAAATTATATATGAGAATAAAAAATGAGATTCGAAAAAAATTAAAAAAAAGTTTCTTCTTTTATGTAAAGATTATTATATCTTCATTATTCATATCATTGAGTGGTGAATAAGTAAAAGGTAAATAAATGATGGGATACTTCTTGATACATGGTTGATTATCGACGATATTTGTATCGGTTGTCGAATATTGATTCATCGATTTTTCCCAAATGATAGATCGGTCCGAATTGGCATTGAATTCATTCGCTAACCTCAAAAATTGGTTTAGTCCTGTTTGTTGATCGTTGGAATGTTCCGATGGGCAAACGATGGATTCATTTAGTGAACGATCAAGACATAATTCGATTGTTGACAAATATTGTTCTTTCTTTTGAATATGATTTATTGGAAAAGTTGGAATGAATTTTTAATTTAACTTCATAAATGAAACAATAAAAATGGAAAGTTTCATTAGCGTAATTGGAAAGGAGTGCTCGCTCAATCTCATCAATTGTATAAGTATCATTTTCTGATGGATGAATTGAATGATCTTCCAATAACTTTGTCATGTTATGTTCAGTTGATAATTGTATGGTCTTCCTAAAAAATTTCTCAATCGAATTTAATGAAGTGATATTTTGAGCACAAGTGCCATGTTTAAGCCATTCATGTTTCCTAGATAAATGTTTTCTTCAAAAGAAAATTTGAAAAATGTTAAACCATAATTTTGTGGTTGAATTAGAGAATATATCAGGCCAATAATCTTTCAATTCGTTTTTTATCTCCTGAAGGACAATATCATTATTATTAATATTATTATCATATTTACAGTAAAGAAGGATGAGAAACTTTTAATTCGGATGCATTCCAAGGAGAATTGCCGCAATATTCTAAATTATTTTCATTCGTTAAGTTACTATTAGAAGGCCTGGAAATATATATACGATATGAAATCAGCTTGAGGTGAGATATACACAATGCTTAACCATAGACCATGAATAGTCCAGTAATCGATTAAATGTGATATTCGACACGGTTCGTCCACACAGAAAACTGGCGGCCAAAGTTGAGTGAATACAAAATAGTCGACAATTTCATAACGTTCAAATGTAATATATCCAGCAGAACTTGTATGAACGTTGATGTAGACAAGGAGCACAATACAAACTAAATAGGGAAATTTCATCTTCACATCATTTAATTATTTGTTATTTTTCCTCAAAACATATATTCAGCTATCGATTTAACTTAATGAAGTAACTGATCAGAATAGAAGAACATCATTGAGGTTGTTACGAAAAAGTACCTAACAAAACTTGTAATCTGACGAAATTAAATATTTTTCGGTAATAAAGATGGAATTCAAAACAAAAGGTAAAATGAAGTTAAAAATTGGATAATGTAAGTTGAAGAATAATAAGACATTAGAAAACTATTTTTAAATGCAAAAATTTTTAAGTAAAAATTGAAATTAAAAAATTTTTTTTTCTCATAGTTCATCAGACTTCTTCGTTATTTAACAATCTTCCGAATGGTTTCAGAGTTGTATTTTGACTAGTATTCGTTAATGGGAAATCAAACCATGATGACGGTAAATACGATAAAAAATTTGAACGAGAATTTAAACAGAAATTGAATGGTATGAATTATAATTCATAGCTGTATTGTAACTGACTTGTAAGATCATCAAATTTCGGATTAATCGTTAAAAGTACATGAAAAAATTGTTTAATTATTTTGGAAATTGCTTAGTTTGGTCTTTTGAAGTGGGAAAGAACATAAGGAATACTTCGTGATATATCTTTCCCGTCATCGTTACATAATCAGCCACTTCTTGATCTGTATCTGTTGAAGTAAAGTATTTTAATCCGAAATTAAGAAAGTAAAAATAACATTTAGTTTCTGCAACTTTCGGAAAGTGTATTGTTGGAAACGGTAGTTTGCTACAAAAATCAGTTTCTGTATCTCTATTAGTACTTATAATAATATCGAAAATCGGTTTGTTCATTGATAACTTAGAAGCAACATAATACATATAACCGCAGTTGTATTTATTTCTAAAACAAAATTAAGATAGTTAAATTGTAATTGGTAAACTAACATATTAAGGTAATATGATTTTCGAGCGTAGTGTGCTAAGAGATTTGTTTCGAAAACATCAGATACTGCGTTACGAACAGAAGATTTCAAAAACCAATTCTTGTTTTCAATAATTGGTCCGTCTACTACAAAAGTAATAGTAAGTTGTATGGTATGATTTTGGTAAACCGATAATGAGATCTTTTAATGAATTTAAAATTTTTTAAGATTGTCAATTAAATTATAACTAAATCATATGTATCATTTAGAATTGATTCATGGAAGTAATGATCCGTATTTTGGTCAATCGATTGTAATTCTGGAGGTTCACTTTCAGTTAATGTGATATTTTCAAAGATGTCTCCATTTCCATTTACTAATATTTCAACTATTCTTTCTTCTTTTATTCTAGGAATGGTTAAATTACAACTCTTTGCAAATGATGTATTAATTAAAGCGATATTTGGACAATCGGATGATATTAAACTAATAGACCGATAGTCATCCAAAATTAATTTTGTAATTTTATATTCATGATCATCACCGACTTCTAAATGTAATTGTTGCTCTGTTGTATTAGAATTGTCAAATTGATTAGAAATATAATTTATGACATATCTAATGCCTGTTGGATCCCTGTTCATCGAAATCGGAAGGATAAAACACGAGATAATTAAAATAAACATGCCCTAAAAATAAACTGTAAAAGTAAAATGATATAAATGAAAATTTTTGTTTCTTAAAAATTGAACTATAAATTGGAGGTGCTATGTTTCTATGACATCACAATCATGAAACCTTAACATAGTTTAAACAGTATTTCTGGAGTTAATTTTCAATTGATATCAATCACTCAAAGTCATACAATCAAATCAATAATCAAAACTTAACTAATTTCAAAAATAACTAAAAATTTCACTAAAAATAAGTCATTGACTTGTACTGCAATGAAAGTGGAGATTGACTAAATGAGTTGTTTGTACCTAATTTTACTGTGATCTTTACAATATTGTCAGTTAGTCTATGTACGTACATTGTACAATTGTGGCACAATGATAAATGAATCAATATTAGCCATTAAAACTGAAATGACATGAGATTTTCCATGGAACATAATTCATTAACAAAATCAATAAACGAACACAAACGAGTTCAAATGTGTCCAGTGGAATATTCTTTCATGTTGCAGGAACAATTGTACATAATCCCTTAAGGGAAAGAATCACATAAAGGTAACAAGCGATATTTTTCTATATGGAACATATATGTTCCATTATAATTAAAATAATATGAATAGTATGTGTAATCAGTGAAAGTTATAGAAGAATCCCTGATGACATTACGTGACGCATCAACTAATAAAGTATGCTAGATCATAACGAACAATAAAACAAAGATAAAGAAGACAGAACAAACAAACAAAGAATGTGCAAATAGGACCAACCACCAGTTGATGAATCAAATTACTAGGTCGGAACAATCAAAAGCAAGATGATAATAGCTGAATTAAGATGATACTTTACCTTTTAGTTATAAACCGCTTTCCAATACTTCCAATACTTCCTATAATTTCTCCTTCACCAGGCTTACATATGTCAGAAAGGAGTTTGAAAATCGCTGAAAACGCTATAGCAAATATATTATATATACATTGCATATGTATTAAACGATTTACCAACGCGTTTATCTCATAATGTATATTATAATATACAATGTATATAAATACAACTAATACAGTCTTTTCAGCTAACAAGTAAGTAGCTAACAATTAAAAGCGTTAATAACAATCGCATTATAGTAAGTTGGTGGTTCGTAATAAATTTAATTCATTTAATTTTATTCTTAATGAATTTCAAAAAGTTCATTAAAATATTGCGTAACATTGAAATTTGCATTTCGAGACTAAAGCAGAGTATTGTTGTCTGTGTTAATTCGATATCCAATTTTGTTCTTAACCAATTTCACAATGTTAATTAAAATATGTGATAACATTCAAATTTGCATCTAATTGGTATAATACTCTACTATCTGAACATTGTTTTTGTAAGTAATCTGAGAAAACTGTCTAACTTTTACTGAAAAATAAAGAATTTGGAACTTTTATTATAATATATCAATACGTACCTAATTATAAGTTCTAATTGAGATCAGACGAAGAGACCTTCTTTTTGTTCTATAATTGGTTTTAGAAGAAATATTACATTCGTACAACATTGGATGAAATTGGTGCATCATAGTTTTATTGTGTGAAAATAATTAGTAAAACCAATACAAATGAGAAAAGAAAATATGACGAACATAATAAATTTTTTGATTGAAATTTGAGAAAGATTGGTCTTCATGAAAAATAATTTGTCTTCCATATTTTTTGTTTGTTCAACTTCTATGAAAATTTTATTACCTTCTCATTCATCGCGCTTAGCTGTTCATTCGCTTTTTTCATAATTCTTTTGGAAATCATGAAAATGGTTTATGGAATATATTTAATTTTTTACCAATGCTTATTAGTTTTAGGTCATGCACAATCATTAATACAAGTCATTGAATCGATTGTACTAAATGGTAAAATAAAACATTTGATTATTCTCAATCCATATAGTGAGGCTTCGATACCGATAGGACACTTGGAACTGCAGTCTTATAGTAGATTGGTGAATCATGGTGTTCGCATATCGTTCATCAGGCGAGATCATTGGAGACAACAACAAATTTTGTTGATAAATGCTCTGATGGGTATCTATACGACTCATAATACTAAACCGAATATTTTATTTAAATCGAATTCTTCTATTAATTATGACATTGATGGTATGATTCGTCAGAGTAGATCTGCCATTCTTACAAGTGATGGTATATTGTTAAAGAAAGTTATTTCTTATAAATATTATATTATATTAATGTTATTATTATATAAACGTTAAATATATTTAATCTTGTTGCAAAATCTTGTCAGATGCACAAAAAATGGAAGAGATGTCCACCATTCACTTTACCACCAATTATTTATGTAATTTTCGATTATGAAGAACGACCAACATACTATAATGCGATTGTTATTAAAGTTATTTTAAGTTTCTCATCTTCGAATATTGATGATTCTTAAGAAATTTGAAGGGAGATTTGTTCGATATTATGGTTATGGGAAAACATTAATCCGAATTAAATATGATGGAACCTTAGTATTGTCTGATAAAACTGGAGGGAATCAATGTGATAATAAATGTTCTTATGAAGAAAGTTCATTGCATAACGAATATGTGAGACAGATTGTTGATTTATCGATAGCTACATTCCTCAAATTTAGTTTCAATATAAATTCTTATTTGTATTCCAATGTTCACTTGAAATCGAATATTTCTTACTCATATCGACTTGGATTGGAACACAGTAAAATATTCGCATTGCAGCCTCATACTTGCAGGAAAAATTTGAAATTTTTTCAATCGTTTAACGAAGGTTTATAATTATTCGTAATTTCATACCAACTCTATGGAAAGCCACACTAGAGATCTTCTAAATATCTTATTTTTCTTATTCTTTACATTTTATTCTTACCTAGTGTGCAAACTGTATCAAAGATGTAATATGAGAATCTCACCATTTATTCTTCATCATATTACTAAATCATATATTCGGGAGTTCGACGTGGATGATAAAATAGTGCAACATGATGTTGTCCCCAAATGGATCAATCCTTGGACTATTGGCAAATCATCCAGTACAGAAAATATACGTGTTGTTATGGCAATTAGTCCTCCATTCAGAATGTGGAAAAATAAAAATATTCAATACAACTATCCAGTTTTAGTAACAGAAACTAATATTAGTCAGTTGACTGGTTATTCTATTGACGCTTTTAAAATTGTTATGGACAAAATGAATACAAAGTTTTGATTTGTTAACAATTGTGTTTCACAAATTTTATTATAGGTATAGTATAACTGTTCACCATTCCGATACAGCAACGGGGAACGAAAATGAATTTGAAAATGGAGTTACTGGATTACTTCAATCACTTACAAATGGAGTTAATTCTATTTTTTAAAAAAAAATTCTTTGATTTCTTCAAAGGATTTTGACATGTTCATCGATGGTGTCTATTCACAAACAAGAGGCAAATATGTCAAAGGAACAACTGCTATTATTAGTAAAGGAATTGGATTCGTCGTAGCTACAAATGGGAAGATTGACATTTTCCAAAATATGTTCAGAATATTTAGAAGTCTTAGTCCACTGGTATGGATCTTAGCATGTATTTGTATATTATTAGTGTCGTTCCTTTTGTACATCATTTTGAAAATTGAATTTATCACATTTAATGTGGGACGTAAAAGGAAAAGAGTCGAACCTCGTCAATTCAAAAAAGCTGCGGAGATGATAGGAAAAGAAAAATTGAAGTATGACCAAAATCATACGTATTTATGGGATTTATCGTTTAAAACATTAGTACCTAAGATATGGAGGAATACAGAAGCTTATCGATTACAAAACTCTAATCAATACGTAGTGAAACGTGACATTTCTTCATATATGGTAGCAGTTTTCACAACGGCAAGTTTTTCTCATTAATTGACTATGAACTTAAAGAAATATTATTTTAACTTTCATATCAGATTATGGATTTAAACCAGATTATTGGGCATCTCGAATTCTCATTTTGTTTTGGTGGATTTTCTGTTTAGTTCTTACTCAATCTTATACCGCCAAATTAACGGCATTATTGACCGTTGAAAACAAAAGAGTTCCTATTCAGTCGATGAATGACATTGCTAAACATTCGGAGTATATTCCACTCGCTATCAATGGTACGTCGACTACGGCAATGTTGAAAGTTATTCATGTGATTTTTTTATTCAATTAATTAAACATTTTATTATCTAGTTATGGCAATTCGAACCATATCAAACTATTTACGAGAGATTACAGATCATTTCCAACAGAAATCAAGCAGTCGAATACGTACAAAACGGCTATTATGTATTCTTGGACAATAATTATAATCTAATGGAACTGACAAAAGAGTATTGTAATTTGGAAATGATTTATGAAAATGACGGAGAGCGTCCAGTCGCTTTTATGGTCTCTCAAGAATTTAGATATTATGATTTTCTAAATAATATGTTAATATAATAATAATAAAAATACTAATTCTTTTAAATTTTAATAGTATTGCTAATATCGAAGAGATGGGAATATTTGCTCGTTTAAGAAATAAATATTGGCCACCAAATGCTCCAAAGACATGTAGCAATGAAAAGACGGAAGATAATGGTACATTAGTTGATTCGATTATTAGTAAGATATTCAAACCAAAACGAAATCAATATATCACAATCTATCAAATTATTGGAGTATTCATCGTATGGGCGATTGGTACATGTTTATCTTTAATTATTTGTTTAATCGAAAAGTTGGTTGGAGGAACGGTTTGTTTAAAAACAACGAAATCTCAATAATAAATTTGAGGTGAAATAAAACATTTTTTATTAAAAATTTAAAAAAAATCCAATATAAATATAAACTGAAAAGAATGAGAGTGGAAAGAAAATTATTAATATGGAGTTAATCCGTTTTGAAGTGAAAAGTAGATGGATACCAAGGAATTCTCATCTGTTCACCAGTTTCCTCGTCTTTAGTAGGGGAACAATTTTGAGCTAAAATGAATTCCCGTCGTGTAAATGCTCTTAAAAGATCATTTAGAAAGAATATCTAAAAGAAAATTCAACATCAAACAAATAAATAAGAAAGAAAAGTAACATGAGCACAACTATAACCGAGAGTAATTGCGAAATAAAAATTTGCATTTCCACTCCCAGCCACCAACCAGATATGCCACATTACCGACATCATAGATAGACAACTGGAAAGTATTGTAATAATAACGATACTTACTTGAAGATATGAAATTAGATGATAAAATGATGGTATTAGACAGAGTATAAGGAATGTGTCTCCTAAACACGGATTCGGTTTACCGATTGCTATGATATACATTTGAATGATATAAACGAAATATTGATGATCACTAAAAAGATTAGAAGGATTAGATTAAAAGATAAAAAAAACTAACAAGAATCGAATACTTAATGGAATACAATAAATAGCTAAATGGATTTGCATGACAACGACAAAGAATAAATGGAAATGTTCAAACATTTCCAGAAATAAATACCATAACACTCCAACATTGGGTGACATATCATCAATTTTTAATCTGGAAAATATATTAATGGAAAAATTAATAAATAATAACGAAAATAAATACGTGGATTGAATGAAATCGTATGAACCATAAATGAGATAGTTACAATAAATGAAACATTTAAGGAATGCCACTAAAAATATGATTGTTTGTATTAATATCGTCCAATTGATTTTATAAATCGAGTATATCGAATCTTTATTTTCAACATTTTCATATTTCTTCTTTGTCTCAGTTTGACTACACATCAATACCATGGGTGGTATGAGTAAGATGAAGTAGATCGATATAACGACAGAAGCAAAAGAAATAAATATCGAAGCGAAAAAACTATTCTCTTCATTTCAAAATCAACTTCCCAAATTCTTTAATTTTTAAATATAAACTTTTTAATGATTCATATAATATGATTAGAACGAAGAAATTTTGTATTGTTGTTGTTGTTAGAGTGATTTGTTGGGCGATGATTATGGGACATAAGAGATATCTGAAAAAAATAAAATTGCAAAATTTGAAAGAAGAAAATGTTAACAATGAGAATGCGAGAAAACTTTTGGAAACAAATTCCTTTTCGTTCATTTTAATAAACGGTGAAATTTTTTGAATTTGATTTCCTGACACCAGACATTCATCATGAAATTTCTTTAGAATAAAATTCCGATTATATTCTCATCATTTAAATAAAAACTTAACTGATTTTTCTAAAATTTTGTGAGTAATCAAAAAAATGAGAATTGCATTGATAATATCCAGTAACTAAAAGAAAAACGGGAAAGTGGAGATAAATTCGAAAGAATGAAACACATTTCAAAACCAGTAGAAATATGAAATGATTATAATCATTCTTGAACAAGTGAAGTAGTGAGAGTAGAACGGGCGTCTAAAAATTCCCCAAATGATATACAACTATATAAGGAATAAATAATAAATTAGAAAAACTTGATGAATTATTGATGAATCATAAACGTTTATTCCATTCCTCATTAGATAATTGGCATTGAGAACTAGGAAAATTAACCCATTGTCAAAAAAATAAAGTTAACTGTTCTCATGTGAATTCTCTAACGTGACCAATTCACATCGTTTAGATAACCAATCGAAAATTTTCTTATTATGAAATAAATAACATCGAATAATCAAACTGAGAATTATCACAATTACGAAAGATAATTTCTTCATTCAAAATCACAACCACGACAATGTCACCAAATTATTTGAATTATTTCTTTGCTTCTGTTTATGCTTTGATTTCAAATAAGTTATCTTTTCATTCATTTCTTTTAATTCATTTTATTCTACTTAAAAGTCCAACCTCAGTTTTAGACAAGAAATTAACCGGACAGTTTCTGTCCGGTAATAAGAAACTGTATTCCACAGTTTGGTTCATGATTTCTAACGAAATATTTGATAATATCTTTATTCTAAAGAATTCTTTCGATTGTTTTGTACAAATTCTTTCCTTTAACTATGAAATATAGACAATTTGTTTGCATATTGTTATCCGTATTAATATAAATTCCCATGTTTTCATAACCGTTTTCATATTCTTCTTTATTAACAGAATCCATTTACATTTTGTATTTAATCGAATTTCTTAAGTGGATATGTCTCAAATCGTGATAATCTCATTTTTTATGATAATCTGATTGGGAATAGTTGAGCTTTCGTATTCTAATAAGTACGATTTTTATTTTTCGATTGTATTAAATACGATAATATTCAAATCTGTAAGTCTCCAAAATTTGGATGTTATTTCTCTTGTAGAAGTTTCATAGCAAATTGTTCGGCTATAGAGATATGTCTCACATTTTCCATACTAGCTTTTCTTAGATAATCGATAACTTTTAATTGAATTTCAATAGCAATTACTAGATGGATGATATACCGAAGATCTTGAGAATCTTTCGTTAAAGGAATTGTCTTTTTCAACCAAATGAGAGCGGCAGATAAATTATTCAGTTGTATCAATATTTGAGAATTTATTCGATGTAGCATTTCTGAATTATTTTCTTTAACCAACATCAACTGAACATCAGATTTCATGAGTTTCATATTATAATATTCTGAATTGAAATGATCAACGAGCGATTGGATTTCACAAAAATTTACGAAATTTTTGCAAACTCTCTGCATTTGTTCTAAATGTCTTTCCATTTTTTTATCATCTCCTTTAAGTTTATATAATTGTATTCCAAAATACAATACATCACAGTTTGATCGATTCTTCTTTAATAATTTCGCCATTTCAATCTCAATCTTCATTTGTGTCAGTTCACTATGTTCCATTTTGAATTCCATATATAATTTTTGTGCTAAAAGAATCACTTCCAAATCAACATCACTTGGAAATTTAACAACGTCGATTAAGGGGACTGCTTTCCCATTCATTTCTATTGCCGCGTGCAAATTATTCATTAATAAAAATATTTCACTTCGATGATAGTAAACATCAATATTCTGATCATCAATCTGTTCTGCATCATCAATTTTAACAAAACTTTCGTCGAATTTTTGAAGATGAAGGAATAATCCTGATTGTTTCAATAGAATAGAGATTCTGATCAATTTTACTATTTCGTTATTTTTAAATGGTTTTGAGGCAGACAATCCTTTGTCATAACATTCTTTCGATCTATTCAATCGACCCTAAATTTTAGAAGAATATAATGAAACTTTCGAAATAGAACATGACTAACATGAATAAAATAAACGTCGCCTAAAAAGGTTAGAGCACCTGTTAAATTGTGTACAATTTCCAATGATTTGTCTTCCAAATTTTCTAATTTTTCTATAAAATATTTAAGTCGTTCTACCACATTCGTAATTTCTTCACTGTCAGAAAATGCTCCAAATAAATAATCGTCGCGAATCGAATTTAATTCCATCGCAAAGATCGTTTGAAATGAGATCGCTGAAGTGTTAGATAATTCAACTTTACGACGAACTCTTTTGATAATTGGTATAACGAATTCGGAATAACAGAATATATCACGGAAAAATTTAGAGAAATATTGTAAAATGAATCCACGTTCAACTAAAGGATATCTTTCTTTATTTTCGATTAAAAATAATTCATTTTGAACAACCATTTGAAAATATCGATGTGTTTCTTCCATAATTTCTGCACACTCAAATTTTTCCATTATTGCAACAACTGCGGAATTAAAAAGAGCATTTTTATAATTGGCTTGTTTGGCCAAAACTCTTGATTTTCTACGATATGCCTTTCCATATTCCACGTCCAACTTAATAGCAGTCGAACAATGTTCGAGAACTTTACTATCATTACCTAACAATTCTTCACAAGCAGCAATATTCTGATGGAATATTGCACACATCTTTCGTGTTTCTGTTTTCATTCTATGGGTGATATCAATGGCCGTCTTATAGAAGTCTATCGCCTTTTCGAATTCTCCATTGAGAAAAAATTGATTGCCGTTCTTCTTGTAGTGAAGAGCAAGATCTTTCGTATCCTGTTCAATTTCATCATCTATCATTTTCTTATCTTCATCTCTCTCTTCGTTTTTTTTACGGAAATATCGATTGACGAGATATGTCGTTGCTAATCCTGTTACTGTAATTCCAAGAACCACGAACGTTCGTTGAGTAAAGAATTTTGAGAAATTCATTTATGGAAATATTTCAAAAATAAATTGAAATATATTTCGTATAATAATAACCGTTAACAGAAATGGTATTCTTAAATTGTTTATTTCCTTTCTCGTATTGGGCGGCGCACAATATACGTTAATAAATTTTAGCGGTAACAATAACAAAAACATATTACTAATCATGAGGGTACCATAATTATGAAAAGAAACAAGCTTTGAAAAAACTCAAATTAAAAACAACTCCACGAATCACTTAAAAATAGTCTAGTTCTGAGAAAATAGTTTTAAATTTTATTAAACAAAAAACAATAAATTTCAAGTATTTTTTTTTTTTTTTTTTTTTTTTATATATATATTTAAATCAATATTAGTAGAATTAATAAGAGAAGTTTTCAACAATATTTTATTTTTTATTGTTGTGTAATTGATAATTCTAAAGTTTTATCAAAGTTCATTTACATATAATACGTCCTATACAATAATTCGTGGACTTATGAGAACTTATTCCGGGTGAAATATGTTACATCTTAAACTTCCTAAAATTAATTAACAATATTTTAAGAATTGGATTATAATCTTTTTGCTTTCCCTTGCCAATATTAAAAATGAATGAACATAAAACAGTTTTCAAATTTTCTATTTTTTTTCAGTTTCGACCATTTAAGTATATAAGTTCAACATAATCTTGCTTCAACTTTCAACGGCAGATGAAAAAAGGATTGAACGCATGGGAGAATACAGGACGAATATTACTGGGTGTTGTACTCCTATTTTTAATGGTTCCTTAAAATTAATTCTTATTTAATATTTTTGGTAATATTTTAGGCTGTCGGTTGCATGTCAATTGCGTATGGACATACACATATAAAGTTAATAAACAGCGACGGCGCTTCCGCCAAAAGTTAGTACTTTGCACTATTTTAAAAATATTCAAACAAGATTAAGAAAAATGTAACCAGATAACTAGAAATTGACAATAATAAAAGAACAATAACTGTCTTCTAATTTTGATTCACTCATTTTACTTTTGCATTGCAGAGGGAGCTGATGAGAAACTAAAAAAAAGTACTTATATGAAGAAATACCTAAAAGATATAACGAAAGACGAAAGCGGTTGGACTGTCCTCTTAAATAAAAGACGTCCACAAGTCATAATAGTCTTCGGAGTATTGTTATTTGTGACATCATGTTTTGGAATCGTCGCTATCTCTATCTTAAATTATTGGTTGCTAGTTACTGTTAAAATTGTTTAATCAATAATTCTGTGTATAATCTAATTTAATCGAATTGTAGATGGAAGGATTATTAATAACAAGTTCAATGACATATTCGTTCCTCTTTCCTTTACTCTATACAGATATGGCAATTGATCAGAAAAAAGTTTGGACCACTGTTCATGACGTTACTATAATTTGTGGAGTGATCAGCACACTTGCCCTTATACTTGGATCACTATTCTTTATAAGAGCTACTACAAGGAAAAATGCACCCAAAAAAAAATCAACGATCTTCTAGTTAGATAGAAAAAGTAGTTTGGTAAACAAATAACACCATTAAATAATTTAACAACATACGAGACATATTAAATACATTAAATCTTCTTCAATTGAGGAATATTTTAAGAAGTTCCTTTATGAACTGCTTTGAATCATCCAGAAAATAAAAGATACATATTTTCTTCCACCCTTGAGTAATGGTTTTAGGATCCATTGTAGGATCATATGTTTCATACAATCACTCGAAGTTGATGCAGTGTACTATTTATTCGTCTATTTAATCAGTGCAGTATGTTTAAGTAGATGATTGGCATTATAATAAAAATCAAAAACTCTAAAATATAAAGTGGCATAGAACTTTGAAGTACAGAGTGATATAACTCTGAAGTGAGCAGTTTCCATACATTCTAGTTGCATGTAATTCCCATCTACGACTTATTTTACTTTTATTCTATAAAACACTAAACATAATTTATCCTTGTGAAAAACTATAAAAATATGTTGTAAATTTTGATATATACAGTAGAAACTTAAAGTAATCGGACAGTTTTGCGTTTTTCTACATTGTTCAAATGGATATTTGGAGTTAATTAATTAACAAGTTAATTTGACGATTTTTTAGTTATTTTTAAGTCTTGTTTTGAAGTGGAAGTCTAGGAAGAAGACCGTGCTCAGGACGATTGATGTTTTTGATTAGGAAACGCTTACTTCCTAAAAATCTTCGTATCATTTCAGATTATGTATGTTCGATACAAATCGGAGACGTTCTCATTGTTAATCTTTATGGTTGCACGATAGAGCGACTAAGAGTAGTTGAAGAAATCAAAGAGATTATTGAACATGTTAAAACCTATTGCTCCTCCAAAGATCCAAAGATAATTTTTGGTGGTGATTTCAACATATCTCATGTCGAACTTATTAAGTATCTTATCACGAATCAGTTTCCATCGTTGGTTTGTGCCAATATTATGATGTGTAATCAGGATTCAGTAACGTTCAGATCGGGTAGAGGTGAGTCATGGGTTGATCATTATTTAGTATCTCGAAATATCATCAATTTTCTGATTCGGTGTGGGATAAATGATTCCGATTTTCTTTTTTCTGATTATTTTCCAATAATGATTGTAATTGAAAAAGAAGTTATTGAGTATGAGAGTCCCCACAAATGATGTGAATCTGGAGGGAATTTTATTGATGTATGTCAGAATAATAGCAAGTTTGATGAATGTGTTAACCTTATTAATCATTCACATATATCTTCCGAGTCTAGGTGATTTGGTAGAGGAACCATTTGGTAGACGGGACTATTTGGTAGACCGACCATTTGGTAGACTCCGTATGGGAAATACATGTAGATATTTTCTTATTACACATTTAAAATGCTCCAAAATTTTGGATCATTCAAAAGGATTATGCTCACTAAAAATACGGTTAAAGTTAAATTTTAATTTTAATTAATTATGTAATTTCAGATGATGATAATTTCATTAAAAGGAATTCTGAAAAGGAATTCTTTCCTTTATTGACACAACGAGTCCATTTACCAAAATTCTAGTGGAATAAGAACGTCAGACGAATGAAACGTTTATGATATATGTTATGAATGGACCATATCGACTAATCGATAGATGGCCGGAAGACACATTGTAAAAATAGAAGGAAAATTATCTTATAATTTATTCACCATTGAACATGAATGTGGGAGTAAATGTTCTTTTAGAATATGTTTTTATGGAATGATAAGATAAAATGATAATAAATCACCTTAAAACAATTGTAAATAAGAGTAATTTTTACCCTGACGATGATTCATGGTAAGATCCGATAAGATGTAAAACCGTTAACTGGTCTTCCTGTCACGCCCCTACCTCTTAAATATTTACTAAATTACACATCTTTTTATTTTTTGATTTGTTCAACGAAAATGAGGATTTAAGTAAATAAGTAACGAGAATACTTCTCCAAATATGTCCAGTTTCTCAACTTTACTCTATTCTTTCCCATTCCTCTCCATACTATTATATCTAACCGTTCTTGATGCATTGGATATAATTCCCGGTCATTGCGATCATCTAAAGAATTTCCATGGTAAAAATGCAGTTGTCAGTGAACATGGCGCCAAATGTACTAGATGGGTCATCGGTGATGCATGTTATGAGATGTATGACTTACATCATAAATGGTCCATCGAATTTAATAATTTAAATCTAACAATTGATGAGTCATATGTGGCTATCGGTGATTATCGATATGGAAGTGGTGATGCAGACTTGTATAATTCGATTCAAGCCCAATTCCATGGGAACAAACGACTTCGATTTCCATATGTGATGAGTAATGTGACGAGTAGAATATGGATAGAATACTTTTCTTCCAATCACCATGACCAAGTAAAATTGAGTGTTTCATATATCGACCAAAACGATGAATATAATTATGCGAATAATAAGATAAATGATATGTTGAGTAATATTAATTTGGAAATCGGATTCCCTCATAAATTTACAGAATTAGCAGGAGAAATCTCTCATCCGACACCACACTCTACCAATTATTCGGGTAATACAGTTTAGTTCTTTCTCAATCTTCTCGAAATATTTTGAATGACAATAAAATTTATTTTCCCTCACATTTAGCAATTTAAATGGTTGATCAACACCAATATTCGATCAATCGTCCGAATAAACTTCACATCATTCGAACTGGAAAAGGATTATGATTTCCTCATATTTCGAGTTAGTACGAAAGATGTTCATGAGAACTTGATACCAGTTATCGATCAAAGAAATGTGCAAGCAGTTTATTTAGATATATTTACTGGTAAATTACCAATTCTGCCATTTCATCGTCAATATCATGTTCCACAATTATCCGTCGTCTTTCAAAGCGACATCTCCAACAATTTCAATGGATTTTCTTTCACTTATGATATAATTCCACCAAGTTTGAAAATTTTTCCATTATGAAATAATCTTCACCATAATGAAAATATATTTGTCATTTTTGCAGAAACGATTAGAAACAGAATTAATTTGACTGAAATGGAAATTTCAAAAATTTTCTTTGACTCGTCAATCGAAGTGAATTCAACAAATTTGATGTTAATTTGGGAGATCGAAATTAGCGAAATAAATATTTTCAATTTATCGAAAGACGAATATCTGCTGGTGAATTTGGAGTATGTTGAACTTCAATTTCATGAAATGGACGATTGGTTCTTCTGGACAGAAGAATGTTCGCCAGTTGAAATATTTGAAAAAACGATAGAAAAAAGTAAATCGTCTAGTCTGCTCCGGTTTAGAGAATCATGTTCCTACTCTCTAACTATTGACATGAAACATGAAATTGAATGGGATGACAAAATAATAATTGATGTGAATCTCCAAGTGTTGAATCGAACGATGAAAGAAGTGAAAGAGAATAAAATAACGATTCCATCGACTGTCAGTTGGAATATTCAACCTAATGATACATCCACTAATTTCTCTTTTATCGGTGAAGCGACCAGTGGAGAGAATTGGGTTATAGATTTTGAAGAATTCATTTTATCTCCGATGGATTTGGTACGAATCGGTTTGTTTGATCAGCCGGGCAAATTCGTCGTTCATCAAATAAGCGGAAATCATATGAATGAATTGAAGATTGTTATGAATTATTCTCAAATTTGGATAGAATTCTTCAAATTCACTGATTTGTCAACAAGACTGCCGACTGACTCATTGGAAGGTCGTGTTCACATTAAAATGATAAAAACGAAAGATTTATATGCGACTCGACAAACGTATTGGCTGACTAAGAAGAGTTTAGATAAATATGGTGTAATTCAATTAATTAATCGAATTGATGAAACGAATGACTACCTGATCACTATCCCAAACGAATGGTCTGATAGTCGAATAATTTCGTTCAAAATTTTCATGCGTTACTTCTATCAATATGATGAAGACGATTTTGTATGTATTTTCTTCTTGTCTTCTCTTCATTCAATTGACGATATAACTGATGAGCACATCAATTGGGAAACGATCAAATGTTTCCATGAAATGAACATGATCCCATCAAACTTCCTTTTCAATCTACAATTAAGTCTTCCTTATAATTATTTGTTAGTTCGATCACATGCCAAATTGCAGAATGATATTAATGACCAAGAATTATATGCGGAATATCTTGCATCATCATCATCATCCAAATATTTCTCACCAAACAAAATATTAGGAAGAGGAAAACCTGAATTAGTTTTTGAGGCTTTCTTACAATTCCTGCAAACACCATCATTCATTGTTTGTGATGGTGAGATGGTGATGGAAGAGATGTTAACGGAATATTTTCAGTTTACCTTAATCCAATCAACTTGTACCATAAATTTCAATTTAAATGAAAATAGTTGCTGGTTCTTCGAATTAAGTCTAGGAGATTTCAATTTTATCTGGAATGCTACAAAATCGGAAAATAATCGACAATTACTTTGTAACTTAACAAGACTGGAATTGGAAACGTTCTATCCGAATAGCTCACAAATTATCGAACTTCGATTGATTCCATTCAAAAGTTGACGTTTGGTTTTTCGGAGAATACTTTAATCTTATTCTCTAGATGATTCCTTCGAAAGAGAATTTATCCCAATTTCACCGAACTGTAAAAAAAATTTAGTTGGTTTACTTCTCCGAAATCATCCGCTGATTAATGAGATTGCTGCTTGCACTTATCTTGAATCGACTAATCTACCAAATCTTAATTCCATTTATAAAATGACCAACGATTATTCATTCGTTTTACAATTCAGAAACAATCAGTCATTATTCATCGATAATGGGAAACCGATGATGATTCTCACGATATCATATCGAATAAAGAATTGTAAACTAATTATGAAAAGTTGGTCGATTTCTATGGAATTCTTTCACATTCTTCTTCACATCAGACTTCTTTAACGAAATCATTTGGGAAAGTACGGAAAGTAACGGAATTGAACTGATAAGGGAAGTGGTCAATATTAATTTCGGACGAGTAATTGTCGTTTACAAATGTGAGAAATCTGAAGATTTATCCAAAAACTATTTCCAAATGAATGTTTTCAATTATTTCATTACTAGTTTCATTTTCCTTTCTAATTATTAATTGAAAATTTAATAGATATTTGCAAAATTGATCATGTTGAACGATTCTTCAATTTGTCCTATTCTCACCAACTGGTCGATGGAGGAGAATTGAGAAATTATACGAAATTCATCTACAACGACTTGAGTCATGAATGTGATTTAGTGACAGTTCAATTATTACTTTCATCTAATGATGAATATTTATTACCAGTATTCTCGTCGAAAGATGAATGTGAATGTAAATGTTATGAAAGTATTCCAAGAAATAACGGTAAAGCTTTCCATTATTATAAGGAAGACACAGGTCATTGTATTAAATCATCGTTAAGTAAAGTGAGTCAGAAATGTCGTAGGGTATCGGAAGAGATAGAAATTGCAAATATTTATAAATATCTTTCAAAGAAGGAATATCGTGAGAGATATCCATGCTTCTTAAACGAACAACAATGTGAAGAACGATGTTGGCATATGATGAGTGGGAAGAAAGCGAATGATAAAATCCATATTATTCTCATGATCGATCATATGGATAATGTAACGCAAAAATATTTAATGGGAAATCCAATTCGATTGAAATCGATAATTATCTTTCTAATTCAAAAGATAATTATCGAATATCGTCCCACTTACTACGACATTCCATCGGTTGAAGATTTGATTTCCATTCAATCAATTCATGAGAATCATCTCATATTCTCTCTCCAACTAATTGACACGCCCTTCAACTACATCGATTACACGGAAAATCATAAACAATACTCATTCCCCAACATCGACATTTGTCAATTAGACGACAAAATTATTGAGCAGAAACTTTTATTAAATTCAAAAAATCAATTTTGTCATTCGATTAATCCATTCTGGACGTCATATCATCAATACGATTGTATGTTTCCCAATTTAATCAACCTTCGCAGTGAAATTCTTAACGACACTTACAATGTAAACTCCTCCAAACACATCATAATCATAATGAAGAATAATAAAACCGACATCTTGACGAATAGACTGGAAAAGATGAATGAAAAGTATAAATTGTGGAAAATTATCGGAATCATTTCCATCATTGTAGCCATTCTCATTTTACTCATCTTAATCATTATGTGTCTCATGTTACTCTCTTCTTAATTTAATTTACTTTAATTGATTTATTTCTAGTTATTCTTTCAAACGCAATTCAGCCACACTAAATCCAAATGTTTCAAACAACAAAAAGAGGAAAAGAGATTCATCATCGAAATTTTGAAGAAGGTCAATAATTTCCATGAAATTTATTCGACAACAATTCGAACCCTTCATATTGAGAGAACTTTTCGTTATTTTTCTAGTAATTTCTTTTCCTGCTTCGTTTTCTTTCTTCAATCTTTTCTTTCAAAACTTCTTGTTTCAATTGAATCTCTCTCGATTCTTCGGTCGCTTTCTTAAGATTCTCATCCAATTTATCCACCAGCACCATCAATTCCGCTATCTAAAACGAGAAATTAACGAACACGTAATTAATTGGCAACCATCTCCTGCATCCCAGATTTGGTTGATGGTTTTTTTGCCAAAATCTCCTTATACAGCATCTCCATCTCTTCTACCATATGCCCCATTTCTCTTGTAAAGTTTCTCCTTCAAAGGATGTCAAAAACCTGAATTTGGATTTAGAAAAAAATAGAATATTATTCTACAATTCCTTTGCAAAGCAATAACGATTAATTGATAAGAGAATAAATATTTGTCAGCTTTCGACATAAAAGAAAATATGGATTCCAAAGAAAGAAAATTAGTAAGTTGTGAAGTGCGAGAAGATTTAACAATCAATTCTCTTCAAAATTCAAATAAGTTGTTCTTTCATTAAACTGTTGTGCTAACGCTCAAAAATCAAATTATAATATTTGTTTTTTGATTAACAAATGAGATAAAACAGCTTTTAATTAATTCATAAAAACGTGTTCTTTTTTTGGATATAGGATTCGAATAATAAAATATCTTAATAAGTTTCTGAATTTAAAAGACCAGCGAAATGAATAACGAGGAAGTCACTATTCCTGATTCACAACACGAAGTGACAATTCCTGATTCACAACAAAACACTGTTCAAAAGTTCATTAGTTAATATAATGTCCAGTTGAATTAGCAATTGAATTTTCAGCTTATTCGGAAAACATATCTAATTATTCTCCTAATTTGAAAATTGGAACTATAAAATATATTCTTTTATCTCCCAAAAATAATAACATGTTCTTTTTTTTTAATAATCTTATCAAAAAATTCAGTTAGATAGTTTAAATAGAATTGATAGATCTGTGAAATTAGATTAATTACCAACTTAAATCTCTTCTGAATCTTCTTGCAAGTTCTTCAATTGAAACTTTCTCTCTATATTAGTGTCTGTTGGTGAAGTGAAATAGGAAAGTATGGAAATGGAAAATGCAATATATGTGAAAGTTTCATGAAATAAGAATTTTTCTAAAACAAGATATCTCAAATTAAATAGTGAATAACATTTGACGTTTAAGTTGTATATATTGGACGACATTGGCTTTTTTTACTTCCTTTTTATTTTCTTTTTTCCGTTTATTCGTAAATAAATAAAATAAAAAATAAAAATAAATATAGAAAAATTTTAGTGGTTGTGTCTCTTTAAAAGAACTCAATTGTGTCCAAAAACCATTTTATCCAACAGATGACTACGTGCCGCCATACAAACCATATGATTTGGAATTAAATAAATAAAAAATAATTATCTGTTTGTTCTATGCATGTTCATTCCTTACCCATTTCATTGACACCAGATAAACTTTTATAGAAATGGACATAAGATAAGAAATATCTGCAACTTTTTTTTTGAAAGTTTAAATAAAACTATTTTCTTTAATAATTACTTATACTTCTTTCTTTCCTCCATATTTTTTGAGATAACATTCAATAAGTCTCTTTTCTTTTTATTCAAACACAATTTTGGAGAAAGACATTTTTATTTTTATAAACGTTTTTTGAGAAAGATTATAAAAAAAAGTCGTCTTCTCCAGTATTATGGTCGAAAAGAAGAATTATTCAATCTTTAGTGTGTGAACGTGTAAAAATATTTCAAATTATTATATTCGAATATGTATGATAGATATTGATTATGAGATATGAAATGTAATTGGATGATTATGAGATCGATGGACACGATGTATCTTTCAAAAGGATTTCATTTAATTGGATATAATTGGACAAATACAGAAAGAGAAAATAAGCAAAAATTTAATGGGATGAAATAGATGATAGAATCGAAATAAAAATTTGAACGAATTACCAAAACATAGTTATTTTATATGAAGTTGAAAGATTGTTTACAAAATCCATTTCGCAAATCGGATGATTCGATCGAATCAATTGGAAATGTATTAATACCGTTCCGATCGATAGGTGTTGATGAAAGAAAAGAATTATTTGTCGTTATATCGAAATACGTTTGATTATTATTATTATTATCATTACTACTATGGTTGTTGTGATTGTTAGAGATTGCTGGTGTAGTGAAATTAGTATTATGAAGGAAATTATTATTATTATTATTATTATTATTATTATTCGTAATAGTATTATTCGTTTGAGAATGTGATATGGTTGTGCTGGAAGTATTTATTGAATTATCTGTGTGATAGGAGGGTGTAGAAGAAGTTTGTTGTTGAGATAAATAATTATTCGGAATATCATTTCCATTATTGTTGAGAATAGGTTGATCATTCGTTCCAACTTTCAAAGGAACTATATCAATCGGTTGATTAAGTTCTTTCACGTAAACTGAACGTTTAAAGTTAGTAGGTCTGGTATTTCCAATCTGATGTAACGGCACTTTTTTCGATAGGAAATTCTTATTCTTTTTCCCATTGTCGATATTTCTCTTTTTTGGCGTTGGATGATTCTTATTTGAACTTTTCCTCTTTGCTTTCGAGGAGCATTGTTCATCGTCACTGATGTCGCTAAACATGCTACTTCCTTCATCTAGAACTGCATTCCGATATTCCTCATTTTCTTCACCTTCCGATTCATCAAAATCGTCCGAAGACTCGTTCGATTTAGTCTTTTTCAGTTGACGAGTGTTGATCAATGATCGACTCGATTCTCTTTTACATTTTTTCTTCCATTGTTGATTCTGGACGATTTGTACTAATTCCTGACGATTAGTTATTAATTTTATAGTTTTCTTATCCAATGTTTGTAGATATTCTTTGACGATTGTGAAAGCATTCTTCTCCACATTCTTCTTAGCCAATTCCTTCAACTCCTTTTTTATTTCATTCATTCGTCCCTTCTCTAAAATGGGTTTGTGACAATGTTTCATAGACTGATAGAGCAATTTCTTCATATTCTCCGAAACAATGATCGTCGTTCCACAGATATTCATCTGATTTTTCACTCCCAATTGATGTTGTTCACATTCGAACCAAATGGTTTTGTCTCCACGCACACGCTTTTTTACGAAAACGAAATCATTCACCAGCAATTTGATGGGACCTTTCTTCACAGGTATCTCTTTAATTATCGCTTTCATTTCCTTATAAACAATTTTTGGCTTTTGTCCCACTTCTGCTTTGTCTCCCAATTCCCAACTCTCATGACAATGACTACCACTTCGATGTAATACCTCCGAACGATCAGCTGCCACTAACACTTTAGCCTTACAATGCTCTCCCATCGATCCAAAACATCTCCGTCTTTTCTCACACTCATACCACATACAACCGTCATCTCTGGAACGATTATGAATGAAAGGATAACCTTCCACTAATAACTTCTCCTTTTTTCTTGGTGTCGTTATCCAATGGATACCATCCTTCTTCGTATTGAGTAAATGAAAAAAATCTTCTTCATTTGATTTGGGATGACAATGTTCTCCTACTTTCCCTATCAATTTCGAATAATCATTTGAAAGAACTATCCTAGCTAGACAGACCCATCGATCAGTATCAGTATTCTTTCGTGTGTTACATTCGAAAACTCGTAAGAAGTTCTTTCGTTGGAATTTGAAGGAATAAGAGTATCCCTGATGGACGACTTTGCGGTTACCTCGCTGCGTGTCAAACAAACGATAATCGACGTCCATCACTCCACAATAGTTTTGTTCACCATGGGCAATTCGGAGATGATCGGAAAAATCGAGTAATTCACCCAAATAACTATTAGCTGAGTGAGCACTATTGCATCGACTACTGTAGTTGTTATTGAAATTAAATCGTTTCGTACAATCGTCATTAAATAAAATATTCGATATTCGAGAGAAGAGCAATTTCTTATTCTTTCTCATGTCTGTCACCCCACGAGAAAACTTTTTCAAAACGATTTCTCCCACCGCACACATTTTCTTTTTGTCATCTTCCATAAATTTTTCTTTTTTTATCAATTCCTCCAGATCACTTTCGTCCTCCTCGTCCTCTGTTACATCGTTCCCTATTTCTTTAACAATTTTCTTATCAACTTCATCATTTAATAACATCGAAGTGGATGGGTGGATTCCAGACGAATTGTCTTCATCGTCAAACACATCGAATTCGAATTGTTGTGACATCACGTATTCTGTCTTCCTTATTCCCTGTACCTAAATAATCTGCGTTTCTTTTCGTTTGCAAAGCTACAAATAAACAAACGTCAGTGGTCTTCAATCCAGTTTATGCATCTCTCTATATCATCTCATTAAATATTCTGTTCGAATTTAAAGCTCATCTTTCCCATCAAGTAGGACAAACGATTATTTCCTGTTATCGCCTCCATTCGACATGTGTGAATAGTATATCACTTATTTCTATGCGATATTTCACCTATAGACATCTCACACATACGGGACGGTCAATTGAAACCGCTTTTATTTTCTTTTCCCATAGTCTCCCCCTTCGCTTTTCAGACAAATCTCGTTTCACAATCAAAGCTAATTCATTTTTTCTTCTATTACATTCAACTGTTCTCTCATCATTATTATACTTCCATCTGACACGAATGTTCCTCTCACCTCAGATCTTCTTAATAATTGTTCTCACTACTTATTCCTATATAGTCTCTCTCATATATATTATATATAGTCATATATTATTCGAAAGAAAAAGAATAAATGAATTAATTAATTGCTATTTCATTTAATTATTAAATTATGCTAATCTGATTATAGTTGCAGTTAATCTAGACTAGAATGAATTAACTTGTGAGAGAAATGATTGTGTTCATTACATGACTATCTATGTACCTATCTAATTATATTGGATAAAAACGGTTTAAATTTTAAACAACTCAATTAATTGGACAGTAGTTTATAAAGTTTTAACAAGCTTTTTCTCATATTTAAGAATTTTCAGTAAGAAATTCTCATATTTTTATTGCAGTTAAATAAAGACACGTGATCGAATTTAAAAACGAATATAAAAAACGATTTTCTGAAAATATTAATTTAAATTTAAATTAGAAAATTAAATTTTGAATCTTACAATTTTCTGGTACTATGCGCTGTTTGTATGTACTTTAACTTTTGAAATTCAATTGGGAAAATTAAAATATTTTCTCTCAATTGATATTATTTCTCTGAACTTTGTCTAAATATAATGAAAATGTGTACTTATATGTGCAGTGGGGGAGGTTTATGTTCAAGATCTCATGCCCACAAATCCTACAGTCTTGATGTACAATCTTATGTGTAGTCAAGTTGGGAAGTGTCATTTTTCACGACCTACATCTCCTTCAAAATCACGTTATTTTTCTACTTTCGTTATTCAGAAAATTAATTTAAAAAAAGAAATTTATTCAAAATAAGTAAAAAATTTAGTGGAAAATTCGAAAAAAATGATATGAAGTAAAAATTGCGTAAAAGAATACGCTTTTCAGAGATGACCGTCAATTTATTATAAATAATTAACTTCGATCTAATTTAGATCTAATCTAAATTACACGATCTGTAAATAATTGTTTCGATGTTCTTTACGTGCATTCAAAATTTTTATAGGAGCTTAGTCCTTGAAATTTCGTGGAATGTTTTTAAGATGTCGTCAAATTTGCGTTGATGGAAGTGATTAATGCATCTAAACGATGAAAACCATATAAAAAGCTGCTTTTTTGAAAAGGAACCGTTCTCCATATTATTCATTCAGATAACATGAGGTTTGTTAAACTTCTTTTTCAAAGTTGCGAATTGTTAAATTAATCTATGTCATGATGTTAATGTTAGTTGAACAATTTCCATATAATTGTAATTATTAAAATGTGATTGAATAAGAGATTTTTAAGTTTGAAAAAATTTTTTTATACAAATATTAAAGTGGGAACGTCAAAATTTAGGTTTGATGAATTAAATTTCATTTCGACATTATCTCTTCCACATCTTCCCAATTCTCTTCATTTTACATAAATTTTTTCTACTCATTTAGATATCGAATGTGTTAATTGTCTCCAATATCGAAATTTGGAAAATGAGTACTGATTACAAGGAGACGCGTCTAGTAGTTTTGTATGCAGTCGTCGGTTTCTCAAGAGATGACATCGTTCTGGAGAGTGTCTGGGAAGGACAAGAATCAGTTCCGGAAAGATTCGCAAAAAAATATAAGTTGGAATATCCAAAACATCCGAGAAAATTGAGAGTTCATAAGGAAAGGATGATGCATTATATGACGGATTTTGTGATGGAAGTGTTTGGAATTAGAGATAACGTCAGAGAGAGTGTTAGAGATATTGGTGATATATTATTCAATTATCCTTCTCGTTTACTCGTCACGACGGTTGGATGTATCGATGTGGTGTCAATTGATAAAACGGCTATTAATATTGTAGTGTTACCATTGGAAAAGACAACGAGAGCTCTTTTTGGAGAATTGGGGGAAAAGATCGACAAGTATCCTCAACCACATTCATCAGCTTTTTTCAGGAAGACTCAAACCAATGAATCGGAAAAATATGAGAAATGTGGTCAGACGGGACTTGTCGTCGAGATATTAGTAAGAAGGAAGAAAATTGAAGAGAATTACCCAATTTTGGAAATAACATATATTCACGGACATAATAAAACCGGTCCATATGCGTCTCCTCTTCTCATTTCATCCCAATTCGAACGTTATTCATCTCGTGAATCCAGTTCACTCATTCTAAATTCGAAAGACAATGAGAAAGAGGAGGAGAAAGATAAAATGTCGATCATCAAACAACCATTGAAAAAGAGTACACATGTAACATTCTTTATGGATGAACATGATAAAAATAAAGACAATTATAATTCGGGAAATGATGACAATATTAAGACATTGAATCGTAGATGTGGATTGCCAGAGACGAGAATGGAATTTGGACATCCTCTAAACAAGATGATTTTGGATCGACCCGATTCTATGGATAAGGGATATCGTAATGAAAATTATTTAAAATCCGAACGGAATTCCGATAAATATGGTACAGAAATATCATCATATCGAGGAGGTACTGATCGTCGTTTGACGGAGAATAATAATAGTTACTCTGATCGATGTCACTATCGACCAAGATTTAATGATTTGTCAAATCGTTCTTCGAATTATCGCGATAATCGATTAAACACAATTTGGAATGGAAGATATTATGACGACAGAAATAATGGTTACGAGAAGAAAAATTATTATGATCGAAATAATAACTCGTATAGTCATCAGAATAGTAGAAAGAATTATAATAATAATCATAATTTTGAAGATCGTAGACATCGTTTCGATGACCGGAATGGATTTAAAAGTTATAGTTCTGGTTCAAGTTATAATAATCGACGAAATGATTTGGATCAGACTCACAGAGTCGAAATGTCGTATGGTCGTTATGCCAATACTTCCAATAAAGACCAGTCTTTATGTGATGATTTGATGAATAATTTCAGTGATCGGAGAAATAGTTATTGTTCCGACGAATCAACTGATAAGAGATCGACTGATAATTCTATGCAATGTCCATCGAAAGATACTCAATCAATTATATCAGAAGTTTCCAATGAAAATTTTTCCCATGATGAACGAGAAATTAATCGATATGTTATCGAAGAACATCGAATCGCTTCGAAAATTCCTCCTGTTGATATTCGAATAGTTGATGGAAATGAGAAAAATAATGAAGAATTACAGAAAGAATTGAAGTCGACAAAAGATTTATTGGAATTGAATAAACATCAATTGTATTTGGAAGAGAAGAAAATAACGGAAATGTCCAAGCTCATGCTCCAAGTAAAGACGATGCTTATAAGTATTTCAACAGATTATTGTCTAAATAATCCTGAACGACAATTCATTCCATCGAAAGAAGTTACAGAATTAATTGAACATTGTGTGAATAAGTGTCACATGGATCAAGCAGTACAAATACTATCGAACGATTATGATCTAGTTCGATTTAATCCATATGATTATGCTATTGACTATCATCATATACATTCAAAGAATTTCTATGATACTCTTCATCTCTTCTCCGAACTTGATAAAATCTTCTATTATTATGTGGTGTACGAAGGCGATTGGGACATCGCCAAAGTGGTGAATGATAAGGGTTTTCTTCTCCTATTCTATTTCCGTATTCTCACAAATGAAAAAGAGATTGAAAATTTCGATCCGAAATTCCCATGTAACTTTCCTGACACCGACAAGTTTTATGTTCTTCGCATTTATATTCCACACGATGTCTATTGTATTCCAACTTTATTGAAAGCTCATCGTCGATTTGAGACGGATTTCCATGAAAATTTTCTCAAAATGTATCTATCATCAAAACCGATGATTAATGATGAAAAATGGCGAGGCTCGTCCAATGGTCGTTTCGATTTTCCAATTGGAATGGAGATGTTAATTCAACAGAAAGAACAATTTCCTAATCGACCGATGGAGGGAAGAAAAGAAGATATGACAATCACATATGAAACACTCAAACAGAATTATGAATTTTTTGGAGATGAGAAAGGATATGCGATTCACCATATTATTGATTTGGCACCTCCAAATCAACGAAAGGAAATATTATTTATGGATAAGAATATGACAACATTTACTTTATATCCAATTCATAATAAATATTCGTTGAAACTTGATGATTGTTCGAATGAATTCGTTGGAAATTTGAATACATTCCCTTTAACAAATTGTGAAAGTGCGTCAGGTAAAACAGCGTTAGGTAATATTCTCCAAATGCTTTCATCCGATCAAGTGAAACAGATCGAAACACATAAAGCGAATTTCGAACGATACGTCCCGAAATTCTCCCGAGATAAATTCAATCCAATTCGAATAAATGTTTTGTTGAAAATGAACAAGATTTCATTGGTCGCTTACAAATCAGATAATACGATGAAACCGTATCGAATTGTGAAAATTAAGAAATTGTGTAATAAACCGACAGATGATTTCTTGTTGTTTAAAGGGAGTTCGATTAATGAAAATTTATCGAGTAGTTATTTGATAACACCGTCGATGTCAGAGATTCTCATTTATCGTAATATATTTCGACAACGACTTCTCAATTCTACTTATAATAAGGCTGTGTTAAACACGATGAAGAATGAGGATGGATATCATGCCGAATTAATCAAATCAATTTTTCCTTATTATTGGAATGCGATGAATGAATATGAGAGTAGAGAGTTGAGTCATCCAATTATTAAATATTTTATCGTTGGACGAATTGTGGAGACTGAAAGAAGGAATAATAAAAACGTTTACCGCTGTGAAGTGGCAATGGCACCCAATCGGTTGGAAGAAGAAGATTTCGATCGTTTGAGATTATTAAAATTCTGTCAATATATGAATTATACAGTTGTCACTTCCATGAACCATTCTACTGGTGCCCACTGGTTAATTGATGGAAATTGCAAAGCATCTTCAAATTTCGTTCGGAATTTCAGTATGTCTTCCGTTCATTCCGGTTACAAATATGACGATTACGTTCTGATTCAATACGTGCCACTTACCAAATGTTCGCACATCGTACAAATCATCAACGAATATTATACTCATCGAGTTCCCCTCCATCTCGTTCAGTTGGTCAACGAAAAACTTATCCAATTGCATTCGGATAAATTTCATTCAAAAGAAAAACTGGCGTCAGGAAATGAAGGTGCAGTTGTCACCGATTCCGGACTTTATATTTATAGCAATGAGCCCGATATGCATTTGAAGGAAATTAATGAACAAAGAAAATTGGCAATGAGCTTACAACAAGGAGTAGAATTTCAAGAAGATTTCATTCCTTCCACCAAAGAGCCATATCAACAAGGCAATGTCCAAAATATCGACTATACAAAATCGATGTCAATGAATCCTGCAGGTGGTGATCAATCTTGTTATCATCCGACGAATTCTTTAAATAACATATCAGATACTCGTCTCCATCATAGATCGTATATCTCTCCAAAAATCGATCAATCGACTGATTCCTATTCAAATTTGAATCAATATATTAATAATAATAATAATAATAATATGCAGGTCTTTCCCGATAACGATCTAGATGTTAATTGTGAGGTATATTATAATAAAACGTCAAAACATCCAAATTCATTCCACAAATTTTTTGAACAAATAAATTCTAAATCAGATGGATTCGAATCTAAGGAAAATGGCAAGATGTGTGTGAAGAAAAATGAATATCATTCCATCTCCTCCAATACTGCTACTAAATCTTCTTTGGCTTCCATTCCTCTTTCGAATCAACTGGAAAAAACATTATCGGCAGAAACCGGAGAGAGACAGATGAATGGAAATTCGGAAAAAGCAATTCAATCGGAAATTCTACCGCAGGAGATTTCTATGAGCAATGTGAATGCTGAACTGCAAATTTCAGAAACGGAAAATAAAGTGTCCGACATTACTAAATCATCAGTTATTAATCATACTGAAGGTTTTTGTGAAGATTTTCATAGAGATGAAAATTTTTCTCTTAAATAATGTCCTATAGTTGGAATGCCGTAATTGTAAATAATTCTTCTATTTTCCTTTCATTTCTTCACTTGAAACATTTTTCGTTATTTTTCTTATTATATAAATAATTATATTATAACTTACAAATGCAATTAGATAACAAATTTCCTGTTGAGTTTAATAATATAATGATATTTTGCAATAACGATACGGTTAACTTAAAAAGAGTTTAACTAGATCATATTCTCATCTGTTCAAATACGATCCCCTCTGAACAGAAATTACCATTAGGGCTGGGGGAATGATCCATGACTTTTTTTAACATTAAATTTTAAGCTGTTTTTTTTTTTACAAAATTACTGAATTATCAGAAAAAATATGAATTTAAATGCAAAACAAATCAAACTATCTTGTAGCCCTTAAAAAATAGACCTTAAACATGTATAACTTCATACTATAATATTAGATTAATGTCGGAAATTATACACTGTTTAGATAAAATTTAAAGTTATTTTCAATAAAATATTTCAAGTTGAGAAGGATCGACTCCAAACGACGTGTTGGATCGATCCTAAGTATGACTGTGGCTCGTACTTAGAATCGATCCAATGTATGTATAAGAGTCGTTTTGAGTCTGGATTTTTTTCCAAAATGTATAGAAGGATCGATCCTTTTCATTTAAGGATCATGGATCATTCCCTAGTAGTGGGTAGGCTTCGATCCATTTAGAAAATAGATCGGTTATTACTAATATAGTTTTATTCCCTTCACTGGTAGATGTCCTAACATATCGATAACAATTTCTTGGTTAGGGTAATTTATATCCATATTAATTTCGCTTTCTTTTACTGGCACTCTTAGTGTTTTCCCTGTTGCGCAATCCATGCAATTTTTTACTGTTGCTTTTACATCTTCTACCATTCTCGACCAGTAATAATTGTCTTGAATTCGTTTTAAGTTTTTTCTGAACCCGCATCCGTAGTAAAGGTACTAGTTCTGTTGCGTCTTACCAGTATTTTTTCCATTTCTGGGTTGGAAACCATTATTGATCCGTTTATTCTGAAGTAATGATTTGTTGGTTGCATTGGTTCTGTTCGATCGAATTTGTTGTTGTCCATTTCCTTTTCTACTACTAATTTTTAGTTTGATGAAATCATTAAATTGAGTTCCGTTTGTTTTATTAATGTTTAATTAATAACCATTAACTCTTTAATGTTTTTTAACCAAATTTTTGGTTTCCTAACGAAGTTTTTGTATAAGGAATGTTTATATGACCAAATTTTTGGTATAAATTGCATAAATCTTAATGAATAACTTTTCCCTCTTACCCCCTTTGAACTCATTTGTACTTTGAACTACTGCGCAACATGTGCATAATTTTACATGCATATAAATATAATAAATAAACAGATGTTTTTGCACAAGACGTCCATAGCAGGGGTGGGAATCCGGAAAGATATTAAGCTTTAAGAAAGAATCAACCCTTTATTATATTAATAACCATCAATTAAGAATTATAAGAATCAAATAAGGAAAGATATTAACCTTTGCACATTCTAAAGCAGAAGTTCTAAAAGGAAAGATGTTAACCCAGTTTCTTCTAAAAGGGAACGGTATTAACTTATTTAGTAGAAAAAGGAATGATGTTAACCTCCTTTCGTCTTATATAGAAAGATATTAACCCTCTATAGCTTAAAACGGAAAGATACCAACTCTTTAAATCGAAAATGGAAAGATATTAACTCTTCTGAATCAATTTTAAATTAAATATTTACTTACATTAAACATCTGTTGCATAGTTAATTTTGGAAATGTTGTATTTTATTTATTTATTATAAAATCAAATCCCCTTGGGATACATTAAAAAGAAAATAAGATAACTGACATAAAATGAATAAAATTAAATATCTATTTACATTAACAGCTGTTACATAGTTAAATGTATACATGATTTTCGTAAAGCAACAAGATTATTACTAGTTGTGGATTATTTTATTATAGGAAGTATTTGTAATTGAGGATCATGGAGAGTATATCGAATGAAGAAATGAATAACTTACCAACGACCAACGCTATCGAGAATTATGCTCTAGTTAATCCTGAATTGTTTTTACCGCCGCCAATTGATATTGTTTCTCCGTTTTATTTTTTGGAATCATTTATCTTTCATTTTCAAAAAAAATATAATTCGGGAAAGATGCACTTCAGATGTGCATTGTTTTTATTTCTTTTTTGTTTTTTATTACAATAAAATAAATAAATAAGACAATTATACAATATGTTATGTAATGTATAATATAATAATAATAATATAATAAATAATGTAAGAAAAATTAAGTGGGGTCGTAATCACACAATAATTTACAAAAAGATGACGAAAGCACCGAAATGCTATTGAAGAAGAGTGATAAACTGTCGATTTATGGAAAATGCAGTTATGATTTGTATATAAGGGTGGCGAAAACGCCAAAAATGCATACAAATACGTATAAAAGGGTGGTCAAAACGCCGAAAATACATATAAATTTGTATAAAAGGGTGGCGAAAACGCCGAAAATATTCAAGCAAGGTGGCGAACTGTCCATTTTAAGAAAATGAAGCTCAGGTTTGTATAAAAGGATGGCGAAAACACCAAAAATACATAAGTAGGGTGACGAACTGTCCGAATGAGAGTGGGGAAAAAGGGTGGTGAAATCACCGCATACTATTTTCTCCTTCTTTTAGCCATTTTCTATTATGCGCAATAGATTTACAAACATCGCAAGCAAATGGTCGCCACCATCACATGTACGATATGGTGAACCTACCAATTTCGTTTTTGTTGGTAAATCGATTCATGCAAGTCGGTATTCAATTGAAGAATTAGAAAAAGAGAACATGTCGTTATTGGATCACCCACCCAGATCTCCAGACCTGAATCCGATTGAAAATCTTTGGGGAATTCTTTCTAAAAGAGTTTATCTTGGGACCGACTCTTTTGAGAGAGAGGATCAATTGTGGGATGCAATAAAAACCCAGTGATCAAAAATTGAACCCGAAATATGTTCGAATTTAATTGCATCGATGCAAAATCGATATATGGATGTCCTAAAAGAAAAAGGGAAATGGACTAAGTATTAATTTGTTATTATGAAATAAAATATTTCACTTTTTGCTAATTTTTTAGAACTGTCCGAGAATTAACTTAACCTTATTAATTACTAATTAACTAATTTTTGAAAACGAGAAATAACTCTTCCCAAAATAACTTATTGTATTTTTTTTTGTATTTATTACGTTCTTCGTACTCCGTAAAAAAACTTAAAACTATTTTATACTATCTTTATTATGATGAAAAATACCATGTCCGAGAATCAACTTTACATACTGTATGACTATTTTCAAGATTTTTCCTAAATAAATCTTCCAGATTAAGAAAAAATGAAGATAGTTCAAGGAAAATAAAATGCATCTTAAAAATAAATATTTTTTTTGCCACTCTGTTTTATTAAAAACGGTGATTTCGTCACTTTTTATATATACAAACGGTGATTTCGCCTCCCGTATCCGATAAAAGAAGGGTGGCGAAATCACCGTTTTTATTAAAACAGGGTGGCGAATTGAACGTTTTCTTACAAAAAGGTGGCGAAATCACCGTTTTTGATAAAACAGGGTGGCAAAATCACCGTTTTCCTACAGAAAGGTGGCGAAATCACCGTTTTGTGGGTGGCCAAATCACCGTTTTGAACAAAACACCGTGGCAAAAAAATAGGGCGGCGAAATCACCATGTACCGTTGAGGTTACCTTGTAAGTTAAGATAACAATACATAATACCTAACATTGTAAGACTTATTGGCCAAACTGTATGCATGGAAGAATTAAAAGGAGCAACACCATCTGAATTTATATACTATCTACTAATAATATACTAATTAAAAATTTAGTGTACGTATTTTCATATATTGGTCACTAATGACAATTTAAATTAGAAAAATTTGACAGAAAACAAATAAATAAAATATAATTGTGTGAGAATATCGGTACTTTCAAGAATACAATACTTTCCGCTTTATTGCCGTTTGATGTTGAATTTTGTACCGATTGACAAAATTCGTCTGTCCAACAAGTGGTCAGGAAAATGTGTGGATGTATTGGAGGATATTCAGAGAAATATATATGTAAGCTGAGCTGAACAGTCAATTCTGGCAAGTAAGTATCGGAATCTAGATTCATTCTAGGCGTAGCTACGTCTAAATGGCCATTTTTGGCTAAAAATGAATTCCCCGGAATTCATTGAGCATGTCCAAGAAGCAACATTTGTTATTAATTTTACTACTACTAATAGTAGCAGTCGCATCCAATACGCAGAGTACTTTATGTCTGAAAAGACAACAATAATGAGTACACTCGCAATGGTATATGATATTGATTCCGTCGAATACATACAATATTTAGTTGAATGTCTCACTATGAACGGTAGGATAACAGAAGCACAAGATAATACATACGCCGATATGATAAAGGACAGAGCTGCTCTACCTAACTTTGAAAAACCAAATCTCTTTACCGTTAGCACTATAACGGCAGATAATGTTGAAGTAAAGAGGGAGTCTGTTAACATACCTATGAAAAAGTTTTTGCAAATTTTTAAGAAATAAGTACCTGGATTGGACATATATGCTCTAACTAGATAAATGCACAAGTGTGTTGATGAAAATGAAACAAATAATTTAATTTGTTGAAAAAATGGTTTGGTATATAAATAGAGCAAAACTGGTCAAACATTTCTAATTCTGTTTTGTTTTGTTTTATCATTTCTTTTAGTTTTATTGTTGAACGACAAATGCTATGTTTTATTTTCTTTTTATTCTTCGTGATACAACTCAACGAAAGCACGAATCCTGCCATTTCGGCGCGTCCTAAGGCATCTTATATTTACAACAAGATATCTACATGGAAAGAGGGTGAAAAACTAGGACCATATTTACCGTTCATATTACCTCAATTAACTGTAATACCAGTTCCAAATTATGTAAAGGATCCTCTTGACCATTTTACGATTCAAATATCCAAATATCCAAATCCACCCAATCTGAAGTATATTGACGAAGCTCAAAAGCGTTTCGCATCGTATTATCGGGAGATGGATCATTTTCTTACTTATTTAGTGGCACTAAAACGATCATATCACCTTACATTCGTTTCGTTCGCTGTGAAACTTTTAATGGTGATACTTTCACTTGAAGAAACAGTTAAACGTTACGATATTAAATATATGTTTTCAGAGAACCGAACGCATGCTATAACTGAATTACATGGAGTAGTTACTGAATTTAATACTCACTGTTTGCCGTTCCTCCATCAACATGTCGATCCTAGATCATGGAGCAATCTTAACACAGTAACAGTACAAGAAGTTAATGCAGCACACGGAATGCATACCAACAAAATAAAGGGAGAACCACTGTATGTGTATTGTGGTAGAAGAATAATGGATCTGCAATGGGTATATGAAAATCTGTATAATTCAACAATCACCCATATTGAAGTCTATATGAAAGTAGTTAAAGGGTTCCCACAAGGATTTCGAGGATTTGAGCTAATAGAACCGAATCTTTTTTTTAAATTTAACCGTGATTTCAGAGCTCTTGGTTTTCATTTAGGGGAGGCAACAAGTATAATTGCGCGAGAATATGAGTACTTTCGAAAATTCAATACTCGAAAGAACCTTCCGCTCTATTATCGTTTGATGTTGAATTTTGTACCGATTGAGAATATTGATCTGAGTAACAAGTGGACAAAAGAGAGTGCCGATGTATTAGAGGATATTCAGAGAAATATATATGTAAGTCGAGCTGAACGTCCATTTTTGGCAAGTAAGTATTGGAACCTACGCCTAAATGGGGAATTCATTGAGCATGTCCAAGAAGCAAAAAAAGATTACAGTTGGCTGGTTGTTAATTTTACCACTACTAGAACTACCAGTCGTGTTCAATACGTAGAGCAGTTTATGTCTGAAAAAACAACAATAATGAGTACACTCGCAATGGTATATGATATTGATTCCGTCGAATACGTACAATATTTACTTGAACGTCTCACTATGAACGGTTGGATAACACCAAGAAAACGTCAAACATACTCCGAGAGAATAAATAATGGAACTGCTCTACCTCATTTAAAACAACCAAACCTCTATACCGTTACAACTACAACACCAGATAATGGTGAATTAAAGAGGAAGATTATTTCAACACCTATGAGTAGGTTTTTAAATGTTTGTAAGAAATTTGTATCTGGATTGGGCATAGATGCTCCAACTGAATAGATGCAAAAATAATCAAAGATAATTCAATGTAAAAACTGTCTAATTTAGTTTAATTATAATATCTTTAAAAAAATATAATGTTATCTTATGAGCATATTCATCTATTTCTTTGAAATAAGAGGGGAAAAAAAGGAACAAGCTGCAGAAAAATTCACTCATTTATCGGAAAAAATATATCATGAAAGATAAAAGAGAAAAAATTAATCTGTAAATTCCTATACAGGGACATTTCCAACATCGCACTCGAGCAAAATCCTCAAAACACTCGGCTGACTTTTTCCATCAGGGTTTTGGTAGAAATTAAAGTACGTACAGTCAAGGAAATAATGATAGTTACTGTAAAGTCTATGTTACTGACAAGGCTTCTAAATTTTTAAGGAACGAAATAAAGATAGGACATATATGAAAAAATTAGTTTTTTCATTAATATTGAGGTATTTCCCCTTTTGTTCTGAAATGGCTGGGCTCAGGATTTATTTAATTCAAATTCGAATAAACAAATAATAAATGAAGTCAGAAAGGAGTTCCTTGACGAGAATGGAAAGTACTTATGAATGTAAGCTTGATAGGCTTAGGGGATGAAAGAGATTATTTAGAACTGAAAGATTTAGTAAGACTGTTGTAAGAACACTTGTTGCTTAGCAACCACAAAGAAGTTATGAAGAGAGGAAGATAAGCTAGGATCACTTTATTTAGGATAAGATGCAAGATGAAAAACGAGCATATTGATAAGTGATAGAAGATAAAAAGAATATCTTTTGTCTGATGGTCCATTAGGTATAATGGCCATTATTCAAATGAGGGTATAGCGTGTGCCAGCGGTTATGTTGCAGTCATGTGAGATAGTAATTTGGATAGGAATGAGAGGATAGTGTAAGTTCGCGGTTATGTGTGAGTCGCGAATGAGGGAGTAGTGCGAGAATGTGTGTTCTGTGGAGAATATCAGTTTGTGTGTAAGTCTGTATTTTATGTCGTGGCGTCAGTTGTATATTGTATTATTAATATTGTTGTTAATGTGCATCATATGACGGGAATGGTAGTTGGAGTTGATAGTAGCTTAATTACAGCTGTTGTCCATCCTATATGAACATACGGAAATGAGGGGAAGCGGAAGTATGAGACGGAAAGAAGGTGGATGACGTATGGAATGATTTTAAATGGATTGGAGATGAGACGTAAATAGAGGAATAACGGAAGAGGTAAAAACTATATAGAATATCTGCAGTAAAAGTATAATTCTTCGAATGAAAGATAAAACTAAATTGGTATGAATTCCCTTCTTCGCTAGTAGTTTGATGATTATAGTATTTTGGTCTCTGCTTAAATAGTTGAATTATGGTCGTTAATCATTTATGGTCTGGCGAACGTATCTTGTGAATAGATGTGGTTAGGTGGTAAGAATGTGTGGGTAAAGTTTAGGGAGAATGTATTGATAAGTAGAGATTATGTGCGAGGAGTTGATATTACGTTTAGACTTATCGATATTATTTATGATAGTTTTATAGTTCTCATTTTATCGGTTCCACAGATGGTGATCGATGAGTGACGGTTGTGGTTGGTAACGTAATATAGTCCATTATATATATAGGTTAAAAGATGATTGATAGCCCATTGAACGTAGAGTAAAGGATAAAATATTAGGGTCATTAAGCACAGCACTACAATTATTTAGAAACAGAAATTGAGTAAAAAAACAGAACAGAAAATACAAAAATCACAATTTTCACTTGAGTTTATTGAACTTTTAGCTTTTATGTTGAATTAGTGGCGTTCATTGTTGATTTATTTTTAATAGGGAAACACC